>VYZW01017782.1:0-20638 GCA_013401315.1 Balaeniceps rex
AGGCTGCGGGTGGGGGGGTTCTGTCCTGGATGCGGGGTGCAAATCCGCCGTTAAAACCAGTGCTCAGAGAGGCAGGATTGCCGTAGGGGATGTTGACGGGAGTGGTAACAAGAGCAGCTAATAATTAATCAAGCAGGATAATTAATTAAGCTTGTCCCTGCCCCAGCGCTGAGACCGGACACAACTCAGTGCACGAGCCGGAGCTGAGGAAACCCAACGCAGCGGGTCCCAAACGGCCTCTCGAGTCCTGGGGAACCCTTTGCCCCATTTAATACGGGGTATTTGGGGATTAGTACTCCCCAAAGCTCCCAAACAGGAGTCGAACAGGTTCTGTCTGTTTGCATTGCCCAACCCGTCCGGGTGTTAAAAAAAAAAAAAAAAAAAAAAAGGGCAGGGAGTTAAAAAAAGAATAAAATATGAAATAACTAAATGCTGGAGGACGTGGAGCAGATGGAGCAATAAATTCCCAGCTTATCAGGCCATCAAACATTGCTTTGCTTCGCTCTTTTTTAAAAAAAAAAAAGTGACAGCGCTCCTGCTGGAGCAGGTAAAAGCGCTTTATTTTTAACCGAGCTGCGTTGTTATCGACTGGGAGGAGAGCTTTGTCCTCAAGCCAGTGGCTGTAATCTTGTTTTATTGCCACCCGAGAGGCCTTTTGTGATCCCGTGATAGGGGCAAATTAATTTCTCTGCGCTGCGGCTCACAAAATACCTCGCTCTTTGCATTATTCTTTATTTTTTTCCTGTTCCTGGCAAAACTCCCTGCTCGCCTTATCCGCGGGGCGAAGTAATTGAGCTGCCAGCAGAAATAAATGGGCAGCGATCGCCATCTCCCCCCGGGAGCGAAGCGATGCTCGGGGCCTGGGTGATGATGGGGGAGGGAAGCGGCGCTGATTTACGCAGCCCCGTATCCCCGGCACCGAGCGTCCCCATCCCCATAGCGCACCCCAACACCCCCCCGGCTATGGGGTCCCCCCCCCAGCTGACCTCTCCTCCTTCGCCCGGCAGGGATTTCTTGCGAAAGGTCCTGTTTGCCGGCGGCTCCGACAGTCCTTACGCCAAAGCCATGCGGGGACAGATCACCCTGTCCCAGGTGAGCCCATGGGTACCGGCTGCCGAGCATCGCCGGCGGCTGGGATGCGGCTCGGGAAGGCGCCGAGGGGAGCAGGCTCCGGGATGGGCTGCGCTTTATTTTTGGGGGGGGTCACCTCAGTGATTGCCTGGGTGTTTTCCAGCTCTTTTCGGAGATGGAAGAGGGCTGCAGGCAGCGCGCCTCCGCCTCGGGCATCGCCCTGCCGCCCGCCTTCTCCGTCGCCCGAGCCTTCGAGGAGATGGCGGCCGAGGGGACGCTCAATGCCCCCCTGCTGCGGGCAGCGAGGGTGCTGCGGAGGAATGGTGGGTGCCGGGGGGGCTTTTGGGGAAGGGGTGAGGGAGTAAGGATGCTGCTCCCCTCCCGAGGAGGCACCATGGGGTCCCTGCTTGGTCCCACCATGGGGTCCCTGGTCAGTTCCACCATGGGGTCCCTGGTCGGTCCCACCATGGGGTCCCTGGTTGGTTCCACCATGGGGTCCCTGCTTGGTCCCACCATGGGGATCCCTGGTCGGTCCCACCATGGGGTCCCTGGTTGGTTCCACCATGAGGTCCCTGCTTGGTCCCACCATGGGGTCCCCGGTCGGTCCCACCATAGGGGTCCCCGGTCGGTCCCACCATGGGGTCCCTGGTCGGTCCCACCATGGGGTCCCTGCTTGGTCCCTCATCATCATCCCAGCGCTCTCCTGACGTCACCTCTCCTCATCCCCTGATGAGATATTCTGCATCCTGGTACCGAATCCATCCGACGTGTTCGCACCCAGCCAGCAACGAGCAGGACGCCGTAGCCCCTCGCCCCGCGCCGTTGGCCGCTCCATCGGCTCAGTCCTCAGCATCTCGGTGTGCCCAAGCTCGGGCTCACGTCCCGCCGTGCTTTCCTGGAAGTACCAATTGGCCATAAGCTCCTGCTGAGCATCCTTTTATCTCCTGCCGGGGGGTCCTGGTCCAGGCAGAGCCTTGCAGATGGGAGATTTTGAGGCTGGGCAGGTCTGAGGAACATGGTGGCTGGGCAGGAGAGGTGAAGTCAAACGCTTGCGGGAGAGCTGGAGCGGGGAAACCAGCGCTCCCCGCTCTGCCCTTCCCTAGGATTTAAGACCTGCGTCCTCACCAACAACTGGGTGGACGACAGCGCCGGGCGGCTCTTCACGGCCACGCTGATGAACCTGCTGCGCCGTCACTTCGACCTGGTGATGGAGTCCTGCCGGCTCGGACTGCAGAAGCCGGATCCCAAAATCTACGCCTACGCCCTGGATGCGCTGCAGGCGAAGCCGCAGGAGGTACGGCCGTCACCCTAAAAACAGGGCACGGGGGATCCCTCTAAGCACCCAAAGTCCTTGGCCAAACCCAGCGGCCGCCCTTCCCCGGGGTGCTGAGCCCGGCTCTCGCTGGTTTACCTCCAGGTCATCCTCCTGGACGACATCGGGGAGAACTTGAAGCCAGCCCAGGAGATGGGCATGGCCACCATCCTCGTCAGGGACACCGAAACCGTCCTGAAGGAGCTGGAGGAGCTCTCGGGTGTCCAGGCACGTGGTGGTGGTGGTCTGGGTCCTCTCTGTCCCCTGCTCTCCTGGGGATCCTGGACCAGTTCTGCAGAGCCAGGAGGGATGGGCTCGGGCTTCTGGGTCTTGCCGTGATGCGGTGCTGGTGCAGGACTTGCGGGCGGCTTTGGAAATGAACGGGATGGGGGCTGTGATCTCCTGCCAACCCTGCCCACCCCCCAAAAACCCCATCCCCTGGACCTGCTGAGCCGTGTCCATCTCAAGCGCACGGATGTCCCACCAGCAGCAGGCTGGTGGGGATGTCCCGTGGAGCTCCAGGCTTGCTCAGGACCTCTCCCTGTGCTCCTCACCCCGCAGCTTCTCACCCAAGGAGAGCCGGTGCCGACTGCGTGCGATCCATCCGACGTGACCCACGGATACGTGCCCATCCGGGTAGGGCGGAGGGGACAGCCGCAGCGACAAGCTGTCCCCAGGCTGGGCAGGGCTTGGGGGGGACCAGGCGTCCTGGGGAAGGGTGTTGAGCCTCGTGGAAGGATGTGCCAGCCCAGGAGTGGCTTGTTGGGTTGTCCACCCTCCCGCGTGGGCTGCTCTGGGTGGGGGGTGCTGAGCTACCCCATCGTTGAGGTCTTCTCCATCCACCCCCGAGGCCAAAACGTGCTTGTGTGGCTCCGGGATGCCACACTGGGGGGGTTGGTGGGCTCCCACGCCTGGTGGCCAACGGCGGGTGGAGGGTTACGGGGTGAAGCCGTGCCACCCGCAGCCGGCGAGGGCTCTCCGTCCCTTCCAGCCCGGCGTCCAGCTGCACTTCGTGGAAATGGGGCACGGCCCCGTCGTCTGCCTCTGCCACGGCTTCCCCGAGTCCTGGCTCTCCTGGCGCTACCAGGTGATGGAGGAGCCGGGGAGGAGGGTGGCCCGTGGGGGCTGGTGGTGGGATGCTGGAGCGCGGTGGAGGGGGTGCACGGCCACCACTCCTGGGGGGTCCCAGGGCTGTCCCACCACCCTGCCTTGAGCCTTGAGGGACACGGGACGCAGCCCAGGAGCCTTCCTCACCCTCCAGCCCACGTCCACCCTCCTGGGGACACCTCCGGGCATGGCCAGCACATGCTTGGGTGGGCAGAGGCAGGATGGGTGCTGGTGAGGGGGGTCCGGGGGTCTCCGTGTCCTTTGGAGGCTGCTGCTTTCCTTCCTAGATCCCAGCTTTGGCTGATGCCGGCTTCAGGGTGATCGCTCTGGAGATGAAGGGCTACGGAGAGTCCACAGCCCCGCCGGGTGAGGGGGGACGGGGGGGGACGGGGACGGAGCTGCCAACCCCAAGGCCAAGACCCAGGAGGGGATGGGTGGAGGAGTCTTCTCCTGGGTGGGGGTGGAAGGTGTCCCGCTCCTCCTGCAGCCCCGGCAGCTCAGATGGGTGCAGAATACGTCCCTGGAAACGGGTGGATGCTAAAATGATGGCGATTTATGTTTTTGGTGCAGACGTAAGCGAATATTCCCAGGAGCAGATCTGCAAGGTGAGGAGCTGCAGGGCACGGATGTGGGCAGGATGAGTGCGGTGTGGGCCGGTAGGACATGGCCCCGGGCAGGATCTGACCCCTTCTCTCCTCCCTTCCCCAGGACCTGGTGGTTTTCCTGGACAAACTGGTGAGGAGCCCCCCATGATGGGTCCCTTCTTGGCAAGGTTTGGGCGCGTGTGCCCCCCTGGCTGCCCTTCACCTCCTCCTTCCCATGCGTGGACAACTGAGCTTCTCCGTGCCTTTGGTCCATGCATGGACAACTGAGCTTCTCCGTGCCTTTGGTCCATGCATGGACAACGGAGCTTCTCCATGGCTCTGGTCCATGCATGGACAACTGAGCTTCTCCATGGCTTTGGTCCATGCATGGACAACGGAGCTTCTCCATGGCTTTGGTCCATGCATGGACAACGGAGCTTCTCCGTGGCTCTGGTCCATGCATGGACAACTGAGCTTCTCCGTGGCTTTGGTCCATGCATGGACAACGGAGCTTCTCCATGGCTTTGGTCCATGCATGGACAACGGAGCTTCTCCGTGGCTCTGGTCCATGCATGGACAACTGAGCTTCTCCGTGGCTTTGGTCCATGCATGGACAACGGAGCTTCTCCACGGCTTTGGTCCATGCATGGACAACGGAGCTTCTCCATGGCTTTGGTCCATGCGTGGACAACTGAGCTTCTCCGTGCCTTTGGTCCATGCATGGACAACTGAGCTTCTCCATGCCTTTGGTCCATGCGTGGACAACTGAGCTTCTCCGTGCCTTTGGTCCATGCGTGGACAACTGAGCTTCTCCGTGCCTTTGCTCCAAAACCCTTGGGGTAGCCCAAGCCCCAACTTTGTGTTCCCCACGGATGGGATTTTAGGGATGGGGATGTTGGTAGAACCCATTGCCGATGGGGTCAACCCATCCTTGGGAGGGTCTCAGCTCTGCATCACCTTCTCCTGGACCTTGTGTCCTTGCTGAGGATGAGGAGATGGGTTGGTGGCATCCATGGCTTGGTGGGATCTTGGTAAGGCAGCGAGATACTCATGGAGAAGGGTGCTGGGCTTAAACCCCGTGGCCCAGGGGACCAGCGTTGGCCTTTGGCACGGCCCGAATCCGGTGTCATCTCGGCATCCCATCCCCTTGGGTTTGGGAGCTCCGGCTTTAATTCCCATCCCGGCGAGGGGATGGGGTTGGTTTCTGTGCCGTTTAAGAGATGAAACCGAGGGGAAGAAGGCGCTGCCCGCAAACGCCAACGTCTCCGGGGCTTTTTCCTTGCGAAACGGCTTCCGAGGGAGCGAGTCCTTCAAAAAGCGCAGCGCTAAAAAGAAAATAAGGAACAAAGGGGGAAAAAAACGCCCTTGAGGTTTTGCAAGGGCTCCTTGTGCGAGGAGCGGGGGTGGGTTTTCAGGAGGGGACCAAGCCGGGCGTCACGGGGGCTGCGGCTCCGGATTGGTGCTGAGCAGGCGAGGGTAAATCCCCGTGATTTATTTTTTTCTGGGGAATTGCCCTCACGCTGGGCTGAGAGCGATAAGGAAAATGGCCAGCAAGGCGCCCGATGCTTTGCTTCGCGGTGCAGAGGGGACGCGAGACGGTGGCACCCCGTATGGATGGGACCTGGGTTGTCCCTGCTCCTCCGCCACCATCGGGACCCATCCTGCTCCTCTCCCCCCCCGGCGGGGGGCTCCTTCTCCCTCCCCTGGGACGCCCCGGGGGATTTTGGGGGGAGATAAATGACTTCAGGAGGCTCCACGCGTGGTCTGAGCCCATATCTGGGATGCAGAAGATGCAGAGCGCGGGCCAGGAGCCGGCACGGTGGTGGCCAGGGATGGTGGGATGAAACCCATCGGCACCGGGGGGGACCCGCTCAGCCCCACATCCGAGGTGGGAGCTGCCGGGAGCCCCCCCAAACCCTCTGCCCGCCTTGGGGGGGGTCTCGGATGCTGGGTTTCACGCCGTCGGATCCGGCACGCAGCCAGCCCCGAGCCGCATCCGCCGGGAGGGAATTTTAATTACGCTTCTGAATATCAGCTAATTATGAACCGGCTGCTCGTCGTCAGGAGCGTGGGGTTTAATTGGATTTATTTGTAGGTGCCCAGGGGGGGTCGGGAAAAAGGAATGGAGCCGAGGGGGGGAATTGAGCTCGGCGTGCCCAGCTCCGGGCAGGATTTGGCCGGCGCTGGGGGTGCTGTGAGCCCCTTGGCAGAGGGGCTGGGGATTTATTCGGCTGCGCCGATCCGGAGACGTCCCCCGTGCTGTCACCCCGTGCGGTGGCAGCGGTGGCAGCGGTGGCGGGGACCCGTAGGGGTGATCCCAGGGGAGGAGCAGCCTCCAGACGTGAATTAAACTTGAAATGTTTAATTAAATCGGAGCAAATTGCTCCGGGTGGTCAGGTAACGCTTGTTCCTCGGGGGAAAAAAGGGGGAAAAAACACAAAAAAGGGGGAAAAAAAACAAAAAAGGGGGAAAAAACACAAAAAAGGGGAAAAAACACAAAAAAGGGGGAAAAAACACAAAAAAGGGGGGAAAAAACACAAAAAAGGGGGAAAAAACACAAAAAAGGGGGGAAAAAACACAAAAAAGGGGGAAAAAAAAGGAAAATATTGCTGTTTTCTGATGTCTCTGCTGCTTTGGAGGAAGGGAAATCTCCCTCTCCCCTCCTGATCACCCTTGGGTGCTGCTTTCGGGGAGGATTTCGAGGTGCTCCGGGGGGTGCGGCTGCGGGGGCACGCTGACGGCCCCCCGCTCCCCGCAGGGCATCCCGCAGAGCGTGCTGGTCGGCCACGACTGGGGCGGCGCCGTGGTCTGGAACATGGCTCTCTTCTACCCCGAGAGGGTGAGGTGGGTCCCTGCCAGGCCTGTGGCTCCTTGGGGACCGGTCCTACCCCCCCAGGTCCCTCCAGGTGCCCTGGATCCTGCGCCCTCGATCCCCCCCGCCGGGCTGCGGCAAAGCCCTGGCTCGTGCCGGGCACCCCAAATCGGGGCACGACGCTGATTCTGCCCTCCCTGCGATGTCCCAGGGCCGTGGCCTCGCTGAACACCCCGTACCGACCCGCCGACCCCGCGGTGGACGTCGTGGAGAAGATGAAAACCCTTCCCAACTTTGACTACCAGTTCTACTTCCAGGAGCCGGTGAGTCCAGGAGCACAAGTTTTTATCTTCCACCCCTTTTTTGGGGCTTAAACCCCATGCGCGTGCCCATGTCGGGGTCCCCAGCGCGTGGCTGGGCATCGCCTGCCCCATAGCCGGGGTGCCACGCCGGGGGGCTCTCGCTGTCACTTGTCGCTTGTGGGCCCCCCTGCCAGACCTTGTTGCCACGCTGAACCCTGCAAAAAACCCATCCCCAGCCTCCACCCAAGCCCCGACGTGGGGCAGGATCCGGCCCCGGGGGTGGCTTGGGTCCCTGGGGAGGGTCAGCATCGCCCGCGGTGCTTCCTCCCCCCCGTGCAGGGCGTCGCAGAAGCGGAGCTCGAGAAGGACATCGGCCGCACCCTGAAGGTCCTGATCCGCTCCACGCGCCGGGGGGTAGGTGTGGGGCCGAGGGTGGACCTGGGGTGGGAGCAGCGGGGCTTCGCAGCCTGCCTGTGGCCAGCCCAGCCTGATGTCCCCTCCGAGCCCTGCTAGCCTTGTTGAGGCTCTGCCTGTGGCACCCTCTCCCCTTCCACCTCGCCCGTGCCAGGAGCCAAAAGCTTCAGGGGTGGCTTTGCAATGGCCCACAGTGACCCTCAGGCACGGCCCACCCCGTGTCCGCCATCCTCTTGCTGCCTGTCTGCAGTAAAGTCTGCGTTCAGCCAGCCATCAGTAGGGACCAGAGTGAACGCATCCTTGTGAGCAGCGGCGCAGGGCCTGCACCTCTTTAGGACTCAAAGCTGACCCTGAGCAGGGATTGAGGAGACCTCTAGAAAGCTGTGCTGCCTGAGGAGAGACAGCCCAGCCCGGGGAACAGCAGGTTTGCGGGGCAACTGTCTCGGCGTGGCCTGGCCGAGGCTCCTGCTCGCCCTCAGCCCTCACGGTGCCGGTGCTGCTCGCTTCCTTGACCCCTGCAAGTGCTCACATCTCGCTTCAGGGTGAAAAACCTTTGCGGTTTAAAAATAGCAGCGCCCCGGCAGCATGCGGGAGGCCAGGCCTCGCCGGCGGCGTCCTGCCAGCCGTGCTGGCTGCTCCCAGCTCTGCAGCCCGGGGCTGCGTGCTCGGTTCCTGCATCCCTCGGGATGCAGCAATGCTTGGCGTCAGCTTCTGGCTCTGCAGCCCGGGGCTGTGTGGTCAGTTCCTGCATCCATCAGGATGCAGCGGTGCTCGGTGCTGGCTCCCGGCTCTGCAGAACGGGGCTGCACAGTCGGTTCCTGCATCCCTCAGGATGCAGCGATGCTCGGTGCCTGCTCCTGGTTCTGCAGCCCAGGGCTGCATGCTCGGTTCCTGCATCCCTTGGGATGCAGCAATGCTCAGTGCCTGCTCCCGGCTCCGCAGCCCGGGGCTGCGTGCTCAGTTCCTGCATCCCTCAGGATGCAGCGATGCTCGGTGCCAGCTCCTGGTTCTGCAGCCCAGGACTGCGTGCTCAGTTCCTGCATCCCTCGGGATGCGGTGATGCTCGGTGCCTGCTCGTGGTTCCACAGCCCAGGGCTGCGTGCTCAGTTCCTGCATCCCTTGGGATGCAGCAATGCTCAGTGCCTGCTCCCGGCTCTGCAGCCCGGGGCTGCGTGGTTGGTTCCTGCATCCCTCGGGATGCAGTGATGCTCGATGCCAGCTCCAAGCTCCGCAGCCCAGGGCTGCATGCTTGGTTCCTGCATCCCTCGGGATGCGGTGATGCTCGGTGCCTGCTCGTGGTTCCACAGCCCAGGGCTGCGTGCTCAGTTCCTGCATCCCTTGGGATGCAGCAATGCTCAGTGCCTGCTCCTGGCTCCGCAGCCCGGGGCTGCGTGGTTGGTTTCTGCATCCCTCAGCATGCAGTGATGCTCGGTGCTGGCTCCCAGCTCCATGGCCCAGGGCTGTGTGCTCGGTTCCTGCATCCCTTGGGATGCAACAATGCTCGGTGCCGGCTCCCGGTGAGGAGGGGCACGGAGCCCCAATTCTGCCTGGCAGCCACGGGGACCCCCCCGGGGATGGGTGCCCCCCGGGGCGCGGTGCCGCTCCCTGCCTGCCCTCCGTCCCCTCTCTCCGCAGGACCGCCTGCCCTGCGCGCTCGACCTCCACAGGGTCCGGGAGCGAGGTGAGGGGGGCAGAGCTGCCTGGGGAGGGGGGATGCGGCGGGTGGGCCATGGCGGCAGTGCTGGGCCTCTTGTTGCAGGGGGGCTGCTGGTGGGCTTCCCAGAAAACCCTCCCGCCAGCCAGATCCTGCCGGGCCCCGAGCTGCAGTACTACATCCAGCGCTTCGAGAAATCCGGATTCAGGTAGGGGCAGGAGCCTGGGGGGGCTGGCGGGGTACCCCCCCCCTCAAAGAAGGGGGACCCCCAAACCCACCGAAGCCTTTATAACCCCAAGAAGGGGGGAGGCTGGTGGGGGGAGGCTGCTTTCCCCTTGCCGTGCCGTGGGCAGTGGGATGGTCCCGGCGGCGGCGGCGGCAGGAGCTGAGTCCCAGCATCTCCACCCCGTCCCCCTCTCTCCCAGCGGCCCCTTGAACTGGTACCGCAACATGCGACCCAACTGGCGCTGGGCGCTCTCTGCCAAGGACAGGAAGGTGAGGGACCGATCCTGTCCCACGGGGAGCATTTGCAGACCCAGCACCTTCCCCCGCCCTCGTCACCTGTGTCCCCGATAGATCACGATGCCAGCGCTGATGGTCACGGCCGGCAAGGACGTGGTGCTGCATCCCAGCATGAGCAAGGGCATGGAGGCGTGGGTAAGGCAGCGTGGGCCCGTCCCACCCCAGCCCTCCCCGTGACCGGTGTGTACCAAAGCCATCCCACTTCCAAAAGATCCCACCACGGGAGAGCCCCGGGACAGGTCCACGCTGCCGAGATGGGCTGGATTTGGCCCAGCTATGGGGGCGTCACTCGATAAGGGAGGGACAGGCTGGTACGAGGGGGGCATTTGCCCCGTGCAGCAGGCAGGAGGGGATCTGCTCTTGCCAAAAGAAGACCTGGGGATGCGGGAGCAGCCCGGGGTGGGCTCTACTGATGCCAAACGTGCCGGATCCGGGTACAAACCGACCCCTTCCCGCTCTCGCGCATCCCTCCATAGATCCCGCAGCTGCGCCGGGAGCACATCGAGGAGTGCGGGCACTGGACGCAGATGGAGAGGTACCGGGGGCCTCCATCGGAGCCGGGCTCCCCACCCCATCTCCCCGGGGATGCCGGCTCCCACCCCAGCTCTGTGCCGTCCCCCCAGGCCGGCGGCGCTGAACAGGATCCTGCTGGAGTGGCTGGAGGGGCTCCCCCCCGACACCCCCCTGCCCAAGACCTCCAGGCTGTGAGCGGGGAGCCCTGCGCCGTGCCTTCCCTCCTCCCCGGGGTGATTTTGCTTTTTAGGCTTTGATTTATGACCTTTTAGACTTTGATTTATGACCTTTTAGGGTTTTTTTGGGGGGGGGGGGGGGAGTGTTGATGGGTGGAAGCGATGGGTGAGCCGGGGCTGGGAGGAGGGTGGCACAGAGCATCGCTCCTGCTTTGTGCAGCTAAAAGGATGCTGGTGGAGGTCCTGGGGTGCTGGGAGATGGTTTGGGGCTTGGACCCATCCTCATGCCGTGGCAGGGGCTGCACCGGGGCTGCCACATCACCCCGACCCCCACCCCAGGGGCTCCCCTCGCTCGGGGGGTTTGGCCGGGGGGGGTCGCGGGTTGTGGCCTCTCGTGCCGCATGGTTGGTTTTGCACTAATTACAATTAACACTGCCCGAGAAATCGCCTTCTGCCTTGTAATGCTTAGAAATAAAGCACAAAGTGACCTGAGCACCTCGGTTCTCCCCGTGCTCCTTAGGGAGCAGGTTTGGGCAGCCCCTCGCTGCCTCTTCCCCTCCTCCCCGGGGCCCATCCCCGTGGTGTCAGGGCTCAGCCCCTGCCCGCAGCCGCCTTCCCCGGAGCTCCGGGCCCTTCTCCCGGCCCCACCAGCCGCTATAAACAGCCGTGCAGGGCGGCGTGCGGATTTGGGCAAACACGCTTGGTATTTCCCCCTTGCAAAACTTCTCCCCAGCCCTCAACTATTTTCATCCGGGGCTTTGCGGTTTGTCTGTCTGCGTCCTTCCCCGCTCTGCCAGCGAGCCCGCGGGAACGCTTTGCGTCCGGATTCAGCCCTGAAAAAGGATCCGCGGGGATTTGGGATGGGGGGGGAAGAATAAAAACCCAGCCCCTGGATGGGCAGCGAGAGGTTTAAACCAGCTCCCTCCAGCCGGGAGTTATCCACAGCCCTGGCCGTTGTCCTGCCGGGTTTGCTGGCCGGGGAGGCAGCCTCGGGAGCGGGTTTCGGAGCCGCTTCGGAGCCTGCCGACGAAACGTAACATCCGAAAGCATTATCCGTGGGCAGCCGGGAGCTGCGGCCAAGCACCCGCCCTGGAGCCCTGCCCAGAAAGCCGGGCGGGCGCTGCCAAAACGGCCTCTCCCGTAGCGCTGGCATCAGGGTTCGTGGTTTTTCAAAGGTGTTTGCAGCCTCCTGCCAGCCCTCCCTGCACCCCAGCCCTGCCAGGGCCAGGCCTGGGTGTTTGCAGCGCGCTCTTGGGGGGCCGCAAGGCTGCGGCGGTGCCCGGCGCTGCACCGGCCCTCCCCAGCTGCTGGGGATGGTTTTGGGAGGGATGAGGACCTGCAGAGAGCCCCCTCCCTCCTTGCACACCATGCAATCCCCCCGCACCCTGCAATGCCGCAGCAGGGCATTGCTCCCGCTCCAGCAGCCCCCTTCCCCCTGATCCCCACCCCACGCCAGCTCCGTGCAGCCCAGAGCGGCTTCTCCAGCTCCCACCCCCCACCCTGGCTGTGTACGTCCTCGGCCCCATGGGTGCGTGCATCTTTGGTGCCCCATGCATACGCATCCTCGGCTCCCTGGGTGCATGCATCCCCAGTCCCTGGGGTGCACACATCCTTGGTCCCCCGGGTGCATGCATCTTCAGTCTCTGGGGTGCGCGTGTTCTTGGTCCCCTGGGTGCACACATCTTCAGTCCCTGGGGTGCACATGTCCTTGGTCCCTTGGTGCATGCATCCTCCATCCCTGGGTGCACATGTCCTTGGTTCCCCGGGTGCATGTATCTTCAGTCCCTGGGGTGCACATGTCCTCGGTCCCCAGGGTGCACATGTCCTTGGTTCCCTGGTACATGCATCCTCCATTCCTGGGGTGCACATGTCCTTGGTTCCCCTGGGTGCATGCATCCTCCATCCCTGGTCCTCGCTCCGCCGGTGCATGCATCCTCCATCCCTGGGGTGCACGTGTCCTCAGTCCCCTGGGTGCACAAGTCCTTGGTCCCCTGGTGCATGCATCCTCCATCCCTGGGATGCACATGTCCTTGCTCCCCCGATGCATGCATCCTCCATCCCTGGGGTGCATGTGTCCTCGGTCCCCTGGGGTGCACATGTCCTTGGTCCCCCAGTACATGCATTCTCCAGGGTGCACATGTCCTGGGCTCCCTGAGGAGCACATGTCCTTGGTCCCCTGGTGCATGCATCCTCGGCTCCCTGGGGTGCACATGTCCTTGGTCCCCTGGTGCATGCATCCTCGGCTCCCTGGGGTGCACGTGTCCTTGGTCCCCTGGTGCACGCATCCTCCATCCCTGGGGTGCACGTGTCCTTGTTCCCCTGTGCATGCATCCTCCACCCCGCACGAGGACACGTGCCCCCAGCCGCAGCGTGTTCGGCGAGCTCTGATGCCCGCGCAGACCTGTGGGATGGAGTCAGCCCAGGGCGACCGGCGGGGATGGAGACACCCCACCGCCTGCAGAGCTGGGAAACCAGCAGAGCCCACAGCAAACGTGGGCCTCGACGCTGGCATGGCCAGAGCAACGCAAACGCCAGCAGAAGAGGTGCAAAGCTCCCCCCTGGTCTCCTCTGGGGCCTCACTCCGTCTCTCGGAGGGTTTATTCCTCCAGCCGTAAACATGAGCGATGGCACTGGCTGCCGCTGCCTAACAGCGCCCGCAGCACCGGGTCCCGGCACGATGGATGGGGTCTGAAACGAAGAAATAAATCTGGCTGCAGCCCGAGCTCCTCCGGGCCATTTCTTTTTGCAGCTCGGAGCCGCTTGTAGTTGTCTTGGACGTGGCAGAGGGAGCGGGACCGCATCCCTCGGGATGCTGCGGAGCTGGGCAGCTCGTACCAGCAAACCCCCCAGGGTTGACGTGGTCTCCATCCGCACGACGCGCCGTGGCTCTACCCTGCTCCCGTCTCAGCTCTTCGGTGTGGAAAGGAAGAATAAAACGTCTGGAAAACCTCAGGGCGGGTTTCAAAGCCCTGAGCTGAGCACCAGAGGCTTGGAAGAAATCATTTTCCAAAGCCCCGATGTGAGGAGCAGCACCCGGGGCAGCTCGCAAAAGGCTGGGTTTATTTTTAAGAGGCGCTTGCGATTCCCGCTCTGCAAATCCCAACGCTTACCCTGGAGAACAGCAAAAAAAATGGATGTCGAGAGGAAAAATCCTGACGAGTCCCCAGGGGAGCGGGTGGGTGGCAGCGGCAGCACCCTCCGTGTCCAGGACCCGGCCGTGGGGACAGGGCTGGGTTTGCGGGGCTGCTGGCAGGGGGTTTGCCAGGCGACGCACAGCTCAAGGGGGCTCAAACGGGGGCAGAACCCCCAAATCCCCCATTCTGCCACCGCTGGTGGTCCCCGGGACGCGTTGCTCCGCTCACCGAGGGCCCGCAGCCACCCTCCGCCACCGCCGCCGTCCCCCGGCCTCCCGGGAGCCTCATCCCCCGCCGAGCCCCGTGCGTGGAATTAAAGCTTCATTTCCCGTTATTTAGCCTCCATCGGGGTTTTTTAGCGCTTAAAGAAGGTGCCGGTGGGGGACGGCGGTGGGGGCACGTGCCCGGTCACGCTCCCCGGCCTGGCTCGGCTCCGGAGCAGAAGCCGGTGGCAGTCGCACCGCGGTACAGGGGACAAGCGGCTCTGGGGGGGACAGGCACCCCCAGGGCTTCCCCGTCCCCCTGGCCCCACTGGGGTCTCTGCGATGGCCGCGATGAGTCTCCCGTGGGAAATGTCTGCTGGGCGGCGTGCACAGGGCGCAGGGGGCACACACGGGGTGCAGGGTGCACACATGGGGCGCAGGGTGCACACATGGGGTGCAGGGTGAACACACAGGGGGCAGGGGGCACATATGCAGTGTGGGGTGCAGGCATCAGGGTCCAGGGTGCATACATGGGGTGCAAGGTGCAGGCATCAGGGTGCAGGGTGCATACATACGGTGCAAGGTGCACACACAGAGTGCAGGGTGCACACACGGGGTGCAGGGTGCATACACAGGGTGCAGGGGGCACATATGCAGTGTGGGGTGCAGGCATCGGGGCGCAGGGTGCATACATGGGGTGCAAGGTGCAGGCACCGGAGTGCAGGGTGCACACATGCAGTGCAGGGTGCAGGCATCGGGGTCCAGGGTGCACACATGGGGTGCAGGGTGCAGGCATCGGGGTCCAGGGTGCACACATGCGGTGCAGGGTGCAGGCATCGGGGGGCAGGGTGCATACATACGGTGCAAGGTGTACACACAGAGTGCAGGCTGCACACACGGGTTGCAGGCTGCACACACAGGGTGCACGGGGTGGGTATTGGGGTGCAGGGTGCACACATGGGGTGCAGGGTGCAGGCATCGGGGTGCAGGGTGCATACATACGGTGCAAGGTGCACACAGAGTGCAGGCTGCACACACGGGTTGCAGGCTGCACACACAGGGTGCACAGGGTGGGTATTGGGGTGCAGGGTGCACACATGGGGTGCAGGGTGCAGGCATCGGGGTGCAGGGTGCATACATACGGTGCAAGGTGCACACAGAGTGCAGGCTGCACACACGGGTTGCAGGCTGCACACACAGGGTGCACAGGGTGGGTATTGGGGTGCAGGGTGCACACATGGGGTGCAGGGTGCAGGCACCAGAGTGCAGGGCACACACATGGGGTGCAGGGTGCACATATGCAGTGCTGGGTGCAGGCATTGGGTCCAGGGTACACACACGGGGTGCGGGGTGCAGGTTGCAGGCACCAGAGTGCAGGGTGCACACATGGGGTGCAGGGTGCACACATGGGGTTCAGGGTGCAGGCATCGGGGTGCAGGGCACACACATGGGGTGCGGGGTGCAGGCATCGGGGTGCAGGGTGCAGGCATCGGAGTGCAGGGTGCACACATGCATTGCAGGGTGCACGTATGCAGTGCAGGGTGCAGGCATTGGGGTCCAGGGTGCACACATGGGGTGCAGGGTGCAGGCATCGGGGTCCAGGGCACACACACAGGGTGCAGGGTGCACACATGGGGCGCAGGGTGCATGCATGCAGTGCAAGGTGCAGGCACTGGGGGTGCAAGCTGCACACATAGAATGCTGAGTGCACACACAGGGTGCAGGACACACACATGGGGTGCAGGGTGCAGACGTGGGGTGCAGCCCGCACACACAGGGTGCACAGGGTGGGTATCGGGGTGCAGGGTGCACACACGGGGTGCGGGGTGCAGGCATCAGGGTGCACACGTGCGGTGCAAGGTGCATGCACAGAGTGCAGGGTGCACACACGGGTGCAGGATGAACATGTGGGGTGCAGGGTGCAGGTATCAGGGTGCAGGGTGCACGCATGCAGTGCAAGGTGCATGCATAGAGTGCAGGGCGCAGACACCAGGGTGCAGGGACCACACATGGGTTGCAGGCTGCATGCACGGGGTGCACGGGGTGGGTATTGGGGTACAGGGTGCACGCATGGGGTGCACGGGGTGGGTATTGGGGTGCAGGGTGCACGCATGGGGTGCACGTGGTGGGTATTGGGGTGCAGGGTGCGTGCACGGGGTGCACGGGATGGGTATTGGGGTGCAAGGTGCATGCACGGGGTGCAAGGTGCATGCAAGGGGTGCAGCGTGCAGGCAGGTAGAACCAGCAAAAGCAGAGCCGTGCGTTGGTGCACGGGCTCAGGGCTGCTGTGGGAAGGAGCTGGGCCTAATCCTGCACCTCCAGGACCGTACCCCACAGCAGCCTCCAGCGCTGCCGGCAGCAGGCAGGGCTCCCTTCGCCCCGCGGGGTTTGGGTGCAGGAGGGCAGGATCGCACCCAGCCGCGGTCGCTTGCACCCACCAAGCTTGATGGCACCCGGTTAAATTCCAACCCAGCCCATCCCTGGCCTCCGGCTTGGCCCCGGGGATGCTGAGTTAATATTTGAGCCCCGCTGGGGCTGCGAACGCCCCGTTTGCTGGGTGCCAAGGTCAAAGTCCCTCTGGGACGGCTCAAACCGCGGCGTCACCCTCCCCAGCACCCAAACCCACCCCGGCGTGAGGGTGGCATGATGTGACCAGCTCCGCTTGTCCCCTGGACCAGAAACCCCTGGAAATGTGCTTTTTCCCTCTGCTTTTAATCGGTTTCTCCCTCAAAGGCTGCGAGGCACCCATGGGTGCTGGCAGCAGGGATGCTGGTCTGCAGGGGGGACGCGGTGGCTGTGGGTGGTGGCGAGGGTTAAGGGACAACGATGTCCCTGCTGCCACAGGGTCCAACCTGGTCCTGTCCTCCCCTCCTCCAGCCACGGCTCACTGGCCCCATTAGGGCAAGGACGCAATTAAGTCGGAAAAGAGAAAAAAGGGAAAAAAAAGCCCTTGGAAATGGAGAAATAAAGAATAAAAGCTGCCCCTAATTCAATTTCAGCTGGTTTATTTTTAAACGGAGAAGAAAGAAGACCCAAAACCACCCCCCACCTGATTTCTGCCTGGCCCAAGACGCCGCTCGAACGGCTCAGGCACCCAAAGAGCTTCAGCGAGGCGCCCCTGCCTCAGTTTCCCCACTGCCGGGGGGCAGGCGGCAGCGCTGGCAGCCCCCCAAGTGCAGGCAGCTCTGGGGAGCGGCCCCACGGGCAGGGGACGGGGGAAGGCTGTAGCCACCAGCCGGATTTTGGGGCAAATCCCATCTCCGTGCTCCTGCACCGGCTCGGAGGCAGAGCCTCAGGCGTCCAGCCCGCCGGCACAGCGGCCAGGCGGCTCCCTGCAACCGGGAATGCACCGCAACCGGGAATGCACTGCGATGGGGAATGCACTGCAACGGGGAATGCACTGCGATGGGGAATGCACTGCGATGGGGAATGCACTGCGATGGGGAATGCACTGCAACGGGGAATGCACTGCAATGGGGAATGCACTGCGATGGGGAATGCACTGCAACTGGGAATGCACTGCGATGGGGAATGCACTGCAACCAGGAATGCACTGCAATGGGGAATGCACCGCAACCGGGAATGCACTGCAACCGGGAATGCACTGCGATGGGGAATGCACTGCAACTGGGAATGCACTGCGATTTGGGAATGCACTGCAACCGGGAATGCACTGCGATTTGGGAACACATTGCAATTTGGGAATGCACTGCGATTGGGAATGCACTGCAATTTCAGAGTGCATTGCAATGGGTAATGCACTGCAGTCTGGGAATGCACTGCAATTTGGGAACACATTGCAATTTGGGAGTGCAATGCAATTTGGGAGTGCATGCAGTTGGTAATGCATTGGCACCTGGGAATACATTGCAATTTGGGAATGCATTGCAATTTGGGAGTTCATTGCAATTTGGGAATGCACTGCAATTTCGGAGTACATTGCAATGGGTAATGCATTGCAATTGGTAGTGCACTGCAGTTTGGGAAGGCACTGCAATTTGGGAAATCATTGCAATTTGGGAACTCATTGCCATTTGGGAACATATTGCAATTTGGGAACATTGCAATTTGGGAACTCATTGCGATTTGGGAATGCATTGCAATTTGAGAACACACTGCAATTTGGGAATACATTGCAATTTGGGAATGCACTGCAATTTGGGAATGCACTGCAATTTGGGAGTGCACTGCAATTGGTAATGCATTGCAATTGGTAATGCATTGCAGTTTGGGAGCACACTGCAATTTGGGAACACATTGCAATTTGGGAATGTGTTGCCACCTGGGAATGCACTGCAGTTTGGGAATGCACTGCAATTTGGGAGTGCACTGCAGTGGGTAATGCATTGCAATTGGTAGTGCACTGCAGTTTGGGAAGGCACTGCAATTTGGGACCACATTGCAATTTGGGAGTTCATTGCAATTGATAATGCATTGCAATTTGGGAACACACTGCAATTTGGGACCACATTGCAATTTGGGAGTGCATTGCAATTGGTAATGCATTGCAATTTGGGAATGCACTGCAGTTTGGAACATATTGCAATTTGGGAATGCATTGCAATTTGGGAACTCATGGCAATTTGGGAACTCATTGCAATTTGGGAACTCATCGCAACTGCTAATGCATTTCAACTTGGGAACGCGCTGCAACTTGGGAACGCACTGCAACTCGGGAATGCACTGCAACTCGGGAGTGCACTGCAATTCGGGAGTGCACTGCAATTCGGGAGTGCGTCACCTCCTGGGAACGCATTGGCCATTTGTGGTGCAGATGTGACGGTGAAGGGAGTAGCTGCAAAGGCAGCAAATTCCAGCAGGACCCCGCTGCTGGGCCAGCTCAGGGCCAGGAGCTGCAGAGGTGCCAGTGAGGGTGCGGAGAGGGGCCCCTCCCGGCTCCCATCCCCATTTTGGGTGCTTTGGAGAACCCCGGCCGGGCCACAGCAGCCGATCACCCCGCGTCCCCCCGGCAGCGCAGGGTCCGCAGCCGTGCCCTCCCCGTGCAAACCGCACACCCTGGCGTGCAAAACCCAACCGCAGCATCCGCTGGTGTTGTGCTCCCGTGATTTCGGGCTGCCGATCCCTAGGGTGACCCTGGGGGACTGAACCCTTCCCTGCTCTGGATGTGTCCCCCGGGGGCTGCAGGAGAGCCCCCCCCAAGCTCTGCTGCCTTTGCTGCCTGGATCCCTCCCGGAGAGATGCCACAGTGCACCGGCACGTTTTGCCATCATCCATTCACAAATCAATTCACAAATCGCTTCAACACCTGCAAAACCCCACTGGTTGGGGTCGGTTTGTTGTTTTTTTTTTTTAATTTCTTCCTTTAATTGAATCATTCCCTGCTGCCCAGCTGTATTAACCCCGCTGTGACATCCCTGGCGGCGACCAAGGCGGTGGGGGAGAGCCGCGTCCCTCCCCACGTGCATCCCCTTCACCCCGCGCTGTTAATGAATAATCCCTCAGATCGGGTTTTTTGGGGAGGTTTCGATGACCTTTGCACAGCACTTGGACCCCGAGCCGTTAGCTGGGCAGCCGTGGAAGTGTCTGACCCCAATCGCTTGGCCCCCTCGGCGTCTTATCTGGGCTCGAAGGTGTGTCGGGGAGGATTATTCATTAATTTGCCGCGTTGCAGCCAGGAAAACATCAGCGGGGTTTTGGGATGCTCGGGGGGTCAAGGAGCTTTGAAGGTAGATGTGAAGACCCACGGAAAAAGCTGCTGGAGCTGCTGCGAGGTCCTGCGCAGCCGCACAGCTCCTGCTCCGTAATTAAGAAGCAATTTCCCCCCCCAAAGTTTGTGATCCTGCTCCGAGCATCCTGCCGTCATGCGAAGGCAGCTGCCTGCAGCCGCAGTTCCCTGCCCGCTCGGGGCTTGGAGCGGTGCTCCTGGAGGTCACCTTGCCGAAATCAGCCGGCTCAGAACAAAATCGTTATCATCCCCTCCTTAAGGAGGGACCGGCGAGGGTTTGCTTATCGCCAACGCGCAGCCACGGAGCGCTGCAGAGCTCCTGCAACTCGCCGCTCCTCGCCCGTCCTGCAGATGAGACCCATGACCCGGCCAGATCCCGGCCCCCCCTCTGCTCCCGGTGGGACGGCAGGGTGAATTTGGGGTGCAAGGCGAGCGTGCAAGGCGCGGAGCACCCTCCTCCTTGCGAGACGGAGAGCGAAGACCCCTCGCACCCGTTTTGCACGTGGCAAAGCGATGCAGCGAGGCCGTCGCATCGCCCGCTGCCTGAACCCCGCCATGCGCCTGCTGCCGGGTCCCCCCAAACCTGGCAGGGGGTTCCCTATTGCCCCCCTTTGCCCAGCTTGCACAGGCTGCACGTTCGGGGGGGTCCAGGGGTGAGGACCCCCAAAAGTGAAGCATCTTCTTCCCCAAACCCCCTGAAGCATCTTCTTCCCCAAATCCTTAGAATTTGCAGCATCCCTGTGGGACGCGGGACCCCGGGTTCAAATCCGTGCCCAGATCCTGCTCCGCCAGCGGGGAGGGAAGGGCTCAGCCCCTCTCCTCCCCCAGGGAATCAGGCGAAGCCCAAGGGGAGGGCTGTTACTCATTATCCTTCCAGCCTGGAGAGAAGCTCCTCGTTGACCCACAGGGCAGGAGCAAGCTCTTGGTCCGGCCGCGATTGCCCCTCGTCCCCCGTGCCGGAGCAGCCGGAGTCCCGCTCGCTCCAGCAACACCTCCAGGAGAGGCCGGCGGGATGGTAAGGAAAAGCCAAGAGGGGAATTTCCCAGTTTTTGGGGTGGGAAGGGTGGTCCAGGCGGCGTGGAGCCACGCGCCGTGGTTGGGGCTGGTGGGGACGATGGGGCTTTATTTCCTCCATTTTGTTCTTTTTT
>VYZW01017782.1:20929-54001 GCA_013401315.1 Balaeniceps rex
TGGGGGGGCTGGGGTGGTGGGGGAAGGGGGTGGCAGGGGGGAGAGGTGCTGCAGGCACCCCTGGGAGAGCCCTTTCTGCACCCCCGGAGAAGTTTGGCCGGTTTTGGGGTCTGCTCTTTGGACGGGAGCTGAACCCATCGTAGAGACGGGGAGAAGGAGAAGGAGCTGAGGGCGGAGGAGGGAGCCTGGGTGGGAAGGTGGAGGGTGGAGTGTTTGCTGATGGAGAGGAGGCTGGAGGGAAGGGGAGGAAGGAGACCGCGGGAGGTGGCAAGGGAGTAAATCATCCCCTGCAGCCAAGGTGGGACACGTGTTGTGTTGGTGGGGCAGAACGTGGGATCCAGTCCTGCCTGGGGCAGGGGGATTCACCATCTTCTCTGGGGCTTGGTGCCCAACCCCACGCCAGGTCCTTCCTTGCCCAAGCCCCAGCTGGGCTGGCCAAGGCCAGGGAGAAACTGTCTGGTCCATCCAGGACCCATCCAGACCGCCCTGGGGGTGCCCTGCCTTGGGTTAACCCCTGCCTGGAGATGGGATGGAGCTGGGTCTTTCAGCTGCACCCCCCATGCTAGGTCTGGGGACAGCGTCTCAGGGTGGACGGCTGGGGTTGGAGGGAGGTCCCAACCTCGTCCCAGCCAGCCCCTCATGATGAGGCCATCTGGGGACACTGGGACATGAGGCCACGAGGTTGGTATGAGTGCTGAGACCAGGTCTGAGAGGAGACCAGAGCGGAAGAGACCATGCAAACCGAGAGGACCTCAGCGCACATCATGCCGTAGGAGGAAGGGATGGGCTGCGCTCGAGGGAGATGTCTCAAACACACCAGGGCATCCTCCCACTTCTCCCCACTGACTGCCAAGGGAGCCCGGGCTGACTTGCTCACATGGAGACGTCTCCGCTCTAGGGGCTCAAGGGGTTGAGATGAACCTCTGTGTCCATAAATAATTAATCCGTTTGGAAACCTGGCTCTGGTACAGTGGTCTTGGCAGACAAAGGATGGGCTGTGTGGAAAAGCAGGGGAGGCACTTGCTTTCTTCTGCTTTACCTCTTGTTTTTGGTCCAGGTTCATGGCCAAGGAGGAGTCAAGTTCCAGAACTGGGCCAAGACCTATGGCTCCTCTCCGGAGCTGTACTTCCAGCCCACCACAGTGGAGGAGATCCGGGAGGTAAGGAGGGTGCTTCCAGGAGACAACCCGTTAGAAATGCAGAGGAGAAAAGGCCGGGAAGGGCTGTGATGCTCCATCATGTTCAGTCAGAGAGGTCACAGATGGTGACAGCATGAGTCCTTCCCTTAGCCCCAGGAGATGGCCCAGCCTGCTGAACCGCACACGTTCTCCAGCAGATGTGTCAAACACCTAAAAGATGCAGCAAACCAGCAGGCCTGGCCCCAGTTGGACACTGTTCCTTGGGCATCAGCATCTGGCATCCTTCTGGGGTCCCCAGCTGCCATGCTGAGGTGTGGGAGTCCTGTGTCACTTTTGTCACCCCACAGACGCCTCTGTCACCCTAGGGTGTCTCAGGTGGGCACCCCCTCTTTTGGGATCATAGAATCATGGAATGGTTTGGGTTGGAAGGAACCTTTAAAGGTCATCTAGTCCAACCTCCAAGGATGACCCCAAGGGCTGTCTTAGGAGGTGTCTGGGCTCCAGGGGTGGTTTTAACCCCAGGTGATGAGTTATCCAAGTAAATGGATGTCAACCGTGGGTGAGATTTTAGCCTGGGACATCTCACAGTGCCTCCGGCACCGCCCTTAGCACACGGCTTTGAGGGAGGTGTTGGATGCTCAGGGCCGCCTGTTGTCTCTGCAGATCCTGGATATGGCCAGGCAACGGGACAAGAGGGTGAAGGTGGTGGGGGGCGGCCACTCTCCTTCGGACATTGCCTGCACCGATGACTTCATGATCCAGATGGGGAAGATGAACAGGGTCCTCAAGGTGAGACCATCTTCTGGGAGGCGGCGTGGTGGCCCTGAAACGTGGTGGCACCCCTGTTCGTGTGGCCACCGAGGGCTGGGAGGCATTGCGCCAACGCTGCCATACCCAGGGTGGGAGGTGGAAGGATGGAGAGGCTTTCCTCTCCTCAACAGCCTGGAGTTTTCCCAAACCAGACCCCGAAACGCTGGTGCAAGACTGGGGAATGCACATTTTCCGGGTGTAAAAGCATGCCTTGTCCATTGGAAGCGTATGGAGCAGCTATAAAAATGCAAAGAAGTGGGGTCTTCCCAGCGTGCATTCAGCAAGGGCTTACCCTCGGCACGTTGTCCTCATCACAGCAGGGTCTGCTGGATCGCCTGGCAGGATCACCTTTCGCCGCTCGCTTGATGCGAGCTTGCGGGGTGCCTTAGGCACAGCAGCCGGGCCAAGAACCGGCTGGGTGTTCATAGAATCATGGAATCATTGAGGTTGGAAAAGACCTCCAGGATCATCTCGTCCAACCGTCAACCCCACACCACCATGCCTGCTAAACCATGGCCCAAAGTGCCACGGCTACAGGGTCCTTGAACACCTCCAGGGATGGGGACTCCACCACCTCTCTGGGCAGCCTCTTCCAGTGCTTGACCACTCTTTCAGTAAAGACATTTTTCCCAATATCCAATCTAAACCTCCCCTGGCACAACTTGAGGCCATTGCCTCTCGTCCTATCGCTTGTTCCTTGGGAGAAGAGACCGACCCCCACCTCGCTGCACCCTCCTCTCAGGTGGTTGTAGAGGGCGAGAAGGTCTCCCCTCAGCCTCCTCTTCTCCCGGCTGAACAACCCCAGGTCCCTCAGCCGCTCCTCACAGCACTTGTGCTCCAGACCCTTCCCCAGCTTCGTCGCCCTTCTCATGGTCCATGGTTTGTTCCTGCGTCAGGTGGGAAATGTCCCCATGGGAGATTGCTCCATTTGACGACACTGGGAAGGAAACAGCTCTTGCTGGTTGCCCATGGAACACATCCTGAACAACTCGGGGAAGATGAGAGCTGCTGAGAGGGAGCGGTTTCCTTGCGCTTTGCTTTGCATCCAGACCTCTGAGGTGCAGGGAGATACTGGGCTCTTACTGGGGCTGCATGGCTGGTTAGAAACAGCGAGAGAACCGCCTGTGTGCACGCGTGCGTGCCTGCGTGTCGTGTGTGCACACGTACGTGTCTCCTCCCTTGCATTGACCAACACCTCAGAGAAGTTATGGGAGAGGTTCCGCACCCCTGAGACCGGGGAGAGCAGAGGGGAGCAGGGGCTGGACCAGGGACAGGAACCAGTGGCACCGTTGGGTTGGATGAAGTTTGGGTTGGGTGAAGGTCTGAGAGAGGCAGCAGCTCAGGATGGAGCCAGGCCATCATGGTGCACAGCTCTCCCGTAGAGACGTTATCAACTGCGTCGGTAAGAGCAGAGGTGTCTTCCATAGGGTGTTTCTCCTCCAAGCTCTGTGACCTTCCCCTCTCCCCTCCCATCCCTTGCAGGTGGACAAGGAGAAGCAGCAAGTGACGGTGGAAGGTGGGATTTTCCTCTCGGATCTGAACGTCGAGCTGAGCAAGCACGGGCTGGCCCTGGCCAAGTGAGTGGGACATGTGCGCGGGGCAGTCCCTGGGTGTCCTCCAAGGTGTCCAGCCTTGCCCCAGGTCAGGCGGTGGGGGTAAACATGGTAAAACAGAGATGTTTGAAGAGCTTTTTCTGCAGAACAGGGGTGTTTACTTCAGGATCTGGTCTTCCACCAGGGTCCTGCAGACCACAGGTCAACCCACCCCACGATGGAGTAGCTGATCCTGCCTCGGAGCGGGAGGTTGGACAAGGGGAGCCTTTATCCCCATACCAACCCTATTGTTCTCACTGCACTCACCAGGCTGGGGTTTTCCGTGTCACAAAGGAAAACTCCGCGCTCCTTGGCCCTAAAAAGATGAGAGCATCCTTCCCCTCTGGGGCAGTGGCTGACAGCGGGCAGCTCCGGGAAAAGGAGGCTGATGGTAGATGAAATCATAGAATCACAGAATCATTAAGGTTGGAAAAGCCCCCTAGGATCATCCAGTCCAACCATCAACCCAACATCTCGTCCAACCGTCAACCCCACACCACCATGCCTACTAAACCATGGCCCAAAGCGCCACGGCTACACGGTTTTTGAACACCTCCAGGGATGGGGACTCCACCACCTCTCTGGGCAGCCTCTTCCAGTGCTTGACCACCCTTTCAGTAAAGAAATTTTTCCCAATATCCAGTCTGAACCTCCCCTGGAATCAGGCTAGAGATGAGTTTTTGATGGCGAAGGGCAATTAGTCATTGGAATATCTTGGCGTGGTTGTCCCTTGCAGAGGGTGTCCTGCCGAGGGCTTGGAGAAAGCCACGTTCGGATAGGGGTTTGCAAAGGAAATAGCCCTGGAGAGCATTTCTCACACTCAATCTCTTTCATTTGCTGACCTCAGGGAAGAAATCGCTCTTTAATTACAGCCTAGCTCAGTATCTGTGTTCCTCAGTCAATACAAGAGATCGATTTGTCAGAGCCCTGGCCAGGGCTGGGCTAAGGTTCAGAGAAATAAGCATGGGGTGAGCAGGACTCCTTCGTGGAGGAGGAATCCACCCATGGTTCCAACGGCCATAGAAACCACGTCTGGTTCAGGAGATCCCTGCTCCCAGCGGTTGGAAGCTGGAGGAGTGTTTGGCCATGGCCTTGGCCATGGTTGGAGGGATGGACCTCATTCAGACCTCATGCTTGCAGATGCTGCTTCCAGCCTGGCTCCCCAGTGATGTTTCTGGGGTAAACCCAGGTTCCTCACCCCATGGTCTGCATATGGGAGGGATGCCTCCATCCCAGTGGGTCCCTCCAGGCTGATGGGGAAAGACTGGGACTTGTGAGATGGGACACAGCTGAGGTGACCACGGTGAACCTGCACTCACCAGCCGCCTCTTCTTCCCTGTGGACTATAGTGGCATCCTGATAGATATGTCCCGTGGAGACACGCACTCATGGCCAATGAACCCACTCGTTGCTGCAGGGTACACAGAAGGGTGGAAAACCCTGCTCGTTGGGGCAGGGGCCATGTCCTGGGGGTCTCTGTGAAGGGTCTGCATGTGGTGTAACACCTGGCACGGTGGGCTGTGCCCCACGCCGTGTCCCACGCACTCAGGTCCTCACCCAGCCCCTTTGTCTGCCCCCAGCTTAGGAGCCGTTTCTGAGGTGGCAGCGGCCGGTGTGATCGGGACGGGGACACACAACACCGGGATCAAGCACGGCATCCTCCCCACCCAGGTGAGACACGAGTCGGGAGCGTGTCGATGCACAGACATCAACATCTTGAGGGCTTCAGGGGAGATGTCCCATCACCCGGTCTGGGTCTGGTGTGCCCAGCCCTGGGGTAAGGAATCATAGAATCACAGAATCATGAAGGTTGGAAAAGACCTCTTAGATCATCAAGTCCAACCGTCAACCCAACACCACCATGCCTGCTAAACCATGTCCCTAAGCACCTCGTCTGCCCGGCTTTTAAATACCTCCAGGGATGGGGACTCCACCACTGCCCTGGGCAGCCTCTTCCAGGGCTTGACAACCCTCTCCGTGAAGAATTTTTTCCCAATATCCAATCTAAACCTCCCCTGGCACAACCTGAGGCCATTGCCTCTCGTCCTATCACTTGTTCCTTGGGAGAAGAGACCGACCCCCACCTCGCTGCACCCTCCTCTCGGGTGGGTGTAGAGGGCGAGAAGGTCTCCCCTCAGCCTCCTCTTCTCCCGGCTGAACAACCCCAGGTCCCTCAGCCGCTCCTCACAGCACTTGTGCTCCAGACCCTTCCCCAGCTTCCTCGCCCCAAAGGAAGGCGCACACTGTACTCAGCAGGCAGGAGGGGTCCTGCCCCCACCAGGATGGGGCTGCTATGGGGGACCCCCAAGTCTCCCATGCTTAGTGTGACCTCCTCATCTGCCAGCCAAGACATGATCCAGCCCAAAACTCCTCTGTCCCTGTGCTTTAGGGTCTTATAATCTGATGAGTAAGCTCTGTACCGAAGGGAAAGTAGTTCTTGTATTGGAGCCCCCCAAACCCAAATGTCTGCAGGGCCCAGATCTATTTTTAACTAGACAGTCCTGAAAATCCTCCCCTCCTAGCTCAAATCCTGTATGGCGATTCCGCTGATGGTTATGGAGAAGTGAAGCAATTTGGGGGAGTTTTACTTCTTTATTTGATGGCTTTTCCTAGCATCCCCGAGCGAGAGAAGGATCCTTTTATGTCTCTACATCAAAGGTGGCCGGAGAGGGGCTGGTGGAGCCAAGCTCACCAGAAAGCACCCTGTGATGGTGGTTGTGGTACAGGGGACTCCCTGCTTAGCCCCCAGCCCTAAAGTTTGGGGTGGATGAAGGGTCTTGGCGTGGAGATGGGACACACTGAACGGTCACTGAGGCTTTGCTCCCCTCTCGGCAGGTCGTAGCACTCACGCTGCTGACAGCCTCAGGGGAGATCCTGGAGTGCTCCGAGTCCATCAACACGGACGTCTTCCAGGCTGCCCGCCTGCACCTCGGCTGCCTGGGCGTCGTGCTCACCGTCACCTTCCAATGCGTGCCCCAGTTCCACCTGCACGAGGTGGCCTTCCCCTCCACCCTCACCGAGGTACGCTGCGGGTGATGCTTTCAAAGCCTTCTTGGGGATAAGCAAGGTTCTCGGTGAGGTGATGCGGTTGGAGGGAGGTTGGGAAGTGGTTACACTCCGGTGGAACCTACACACAGGTGTAGGTTGCCCTCCTTGTGCATCTCGACAGCGTGCTTCACGGTGTCCTTTCAGCTGGAAACTTCTCCAGGGTGACAAAGGAGAGGAAGGAAAAGCCACGTTTCTTAGCAAATGCCACTTTAACTTCCCACGGGTGGGAACGGCATCTTCTGGAACTGGAGGGGTGCAGGTGGTGGGGTGGGGAGGAGAGGCACTCGTGAGTGCCACCTCTGCGCCACGTCGGGCAGGTGGGTGGTGGGGACCTGCAGCAAGACGCGCATCGCATCGTGCGGTTGATGTTCAGGAGCAAAGTCAGGGGTTGGGGTGTAGCCCCTCACGTGGTTGCGAGCTGAGCCAGTGGTGTGGTGGGAGGTGGGGGTGCTGAGTCCCCTGGTGCTGTGGGAAGACGTTTGCTTGGTTCCCAGGGGTGCCGCATGGAGCAGAGGCGAGGGCTTGAGTGTGCTCTGGCAGCTTTGCTGGCCACAAAACCTGGGAGGAGGCTGGGTGGGGAAGCCCAGGGTGCTGTGGGTCTGCCATGAGGAGGTCTTCAGTCCTCGCAAAAAAGCAGGTGGGACCTCTGCACCTCGCACTGGGACCCTCTGCAGCCACACCTCGCGTCCAGCCTGGTGGCTTCCAGTGTCCTCAGGAACCTACCAAAGGCTTTCTGTGCTCACCCTGGGCTGCAGAGCGTGACCCTGAGCTGGGACCTGGTTGTGTCCTTCAGAGACATCCCCTGGGTGCTGGCAGTGGCGATGGGACCACCGTGCTGCGGGAGGCTGCCGTGGGAGGGCTGGCTGCCTGGCAGGCAGCGGGCAGGCAGCGGGCAGGCAGGCATCGCTGCCTGCTCTCCTGGGTGTGATCCCCAGCTCGGAGAGGATGGGTTGGCATGGGGTACGTTGCAAACCTGAGATCCAGGCGAGCAGAGGGCTTCTGTTCAGGAAAGAGCTCCTGGCTGGGCTCGAGCTGGCTGGCCGGAGCTGCGTGCCACCAGTGGGACCGGGGTAGGGGACAGGAGGGTGAAAACGCTTCTCCTGCTCTTCTTGATTTCACTCCGATCCAGATTTGGGGCTGGCAATGCCCTCTGGAAGGACAGCTAGTGCCCTCGTTAGGGAAGAGGCTGGGCAACGAGACCCCTGTCAATGTCCCCATGTCCCGGCCTCTCTGCAGCATCATCCTCACATCTCAGCAGCAGTTGTCCCCTGCCTGACTCAGCCCGGAGGTGACAGGAATCGGGCCCCCTCCTCCAGCTGTGGCCTATCCCTTGTGTCCAACCCTGTGGGTTTTAAACTGTTGATGGGTAAAACACGGGCTGGATGGCCGAGCCCAAAGAGTTGTGGTGAACGGAGTTCAATCCAGTTGGTGACCGGTGACAAGGGGTGTTCCCCAGGGCTCAGTGCTGGGGCCAGTTCTGTTCAACATCTTTATCGATGACGTGGGCGAGGGGATCGAGTGCACCCTCAGCAAGTTTGCAGATGACACCAAGCTGGGCGGGAGCGTTGATCTGATGAGGGTAGGAAGGCTCTGCAGGGGGACCTGGCCAGGCTGGATGGATGGGCCAAGGCCAACTGGATGAGGTTCAACAAGGCCGAGCGCCGGGTCCTGCAGCCACACCTCGAGTGCTGTGTTCAGTTCTGGGCCCCTCACTCCAAGAAGGCCACGGAGGTGCTGGAGCGTGTCCAGAGAAGGGCGACGAAGCTGGGGAAGGGTCTGGAGCACAAGTGCTGTGAGGAGCGGCTGAGGGAGCTGGGGTTGTTCAGCCGGGAGAAGAGGAGGCTGAGGGGAGACCTCATCGCCCTCTACAACCACCTGAGAGGAGGGTGCAGCGAGGTGGGGGTCGGTCTCTTCTCCCAAGGAACAAGTGATAGGACGAGAGGCAATGGCCTCAAGTTGTGCCAGGGGAGGTTTAGATTGGATATTGGGAAAAACTTCTTCACGGAGAGGGCTGTCAAGCACCGGCAGAGGCTGCCCAGGGAAGGGAAGGGGTGGAGTCGCCACCCCTGGAGGTGTTCAAGGACCCTGTAGCCGCGGCACTTTGGGCCATGGTTTAGCAGGCATGGTGGTGTTGGGTTGACGGTTGGCCGAGATGATCCTGGAGGTCTTTTCCAACCAAATGATTCCATGATTCTATGATTCTGTTCCCCCGTCTCATGAGCAATGCCTGAGGCTCACTGCAGGCAGGGGTAAGCGTGGGGAAGCGCAGCCGCAGCGGTGGGGAGCTGCTCCAGGCTTGGACGCGTGCCTGGGCTGTGCGATGCCGGCAGTCCCACCGGAGCCGGGATGGAGGTTTGCCCGTAGCCGTCAGCTTCATCTTCCCTCCAGCGCAGTTGAGTTAGAGATGCTGAAGGAGCCTGCAGGTGTCAGCGCTTGCTTCTGGCCGTGGGAAATGTCACCGTCAGATGGACCAGCCAACGCCTCCGCTCCGTTTAACCCAGTGTTCGCAAGCGCCGGCAGGTCAGCGGAGATCTGGTAACTCCAGGCACGCATGACTAAGCCTAATGCAGATTTAATGTTCCAGCTGGAGAAAATTGCCCTTGCTGGCAATCCTGGGCTGGTCTGACGAGCTGACGTGCTGCCTGGACTAAGCAAGAACAGGGAGAGGACTCTGCCTGCGCTGAGCCAGCATCCCCGGGGGCAGGCAGTGCCTAGCTGGGTCCGGGAGGAGAGGAGCAGCATCCTGCAGGGCACGGCTGCTCCCATGAGCCGTGCGCTCTCCAAGGAAGTGCCATCTCCCATCTCGTCATCTCCTGGTGCTCGGCGAACGCTTTTTCCAGCGACAGATGGGCCACTTCAAATAGTCCATGTGCCTCCTGTGCTTTTGGTAATAGCTTGGTCCTTTCTTGTGTGTGAGGTCCGGGTATTTTTGGGGATGGGGCTCTCCATCTCCCAGTGTGAAGTTGGGTTTAACTCTTTTTTTTGAGCTGAACTTGGGACGAACGGTGCCGGGAATGAGGAGGAGTGTGATGGGTGACACAATTCAAGGACCAGACGAAACAGGTCCCTTATCAGGATCCAACCCCAGAGCTGCATTTGGGTCGTGTGATGGAAAACTCCCTTTAAACCAATTGTCGTGTTGCTACTGGACTTGTCCGTCTCCGTCTTGCCAAAGGTCTGAATCACCCAGACTGCGGTGTACGGTGCTAGTGGCTGGCCCATCTGGGACATCCCCAAGAGAGGGGACTTTCCGAGGAGGGTTTCTGACCTGCTCGTTCGTAGATCAGGATCTTCCATGACTCTGAAGGCTTCCCATGCTGTCTCCTCCTTGAGAAGCTCTCCCGCTGTCCCACCATCCATCCTCTCCCTGTTGTCCATGACCATGTCCCTCCTGAAGACCACATCTTGCATGTAGCCCATGAAAGGCCACTTGGTTGGCCATGGGGAGCATGAGAAGTTGAGGTCCTTGTTCAGTACAGGGCTGAGGCACTGGGGACAGCGCCCTGGGATGCTGGTACAGAGAGGCTCGGTGCTGGAGAGTCGTTTCCTCCAGCCGAGCTTTCCAGCCCCAGCAGGAACTAGGCTGAAAGGGGCTGGTTTCCCTCGAAAGAGGCACGGGATGTCCTTTTCTGGGGCAGTGCATCTCCTGGGCTTTGCGAGCTTAGGTCTCCATGTGGTTTTTGCGGCCAGTTGTGGGTGTGATCTGGTTCCCTCAGAAGGCGTTTTGAAGGCCCCGCGGGCATTTCTACAGAGCGATTTGAGGGAATTCTTTCTGCTGGGAACACATCAAAACCGACTTTCCCCGTCTCTGCCATTATATAAACTCCTTTTAGCTGCTGGGTGCATTTCCTTGGAGCCCCCCCGCCCTCAGGGTGCTGGGGAGTTGGATGGAGCGAGCTGTTCCACCTGATGCTCGGACCCTCCGTGGCTGGGACAGCCTGGCACAGCTGCCGTATCAGGGTGCGACCTACTGCCTTGAGCTGAGCCATCATCCAGCTTGCCCCAGGTCTCCGGCGCCAGATCATCGCTGGAGGTTGCAGCATTGCACAGGCTAAAGCCTACAGAGAAGAGGCCACCTGCAAGTTGAAAGACCTGGTGGCCTTCTAAATGCTGTGTGGAGTCACTGCGTTCACTGGAAGGAGTTAGATGGGGAAACTGAGGCACAAAGTCCATCAGGAGGAAGAAACCAATGGTGGTGGAAAGGAACATCTCCAGGAGCTTGGATCTGCTTCAACCACTGATCGTCTTTGTCCTCCTGTGAGGTCTGACGTCCCCGCTGGTGCATCCTCAGCAGCATCCTCATCTGTTGTCTCATTCGGGTCTCACAGGTCCCGTTCCAGCCCTGGCTAACGACAGCACAAGCCTTCGTTGAGTCAGGCTCATGAAAAATAAATAGTCCTTGGACAGAAGCAGCAGAATTTGTTGTAGGATTGATCAGAGCTGCAGCAGTAGCAAAGCTCTGAGAAACGCTGCCCTTAATTTTTTAAGGACTGAATTATTCAGTGCCCCGCTGGGGTGGCTCGAACACCACCACGAATGTGAACTCGATGCGCTTTTGCAGCATCTTCTTCATAAGCCCTGAGCCAAAGCAACCCACCGGTCCCTGCGCCGTGCCGTGGGCGGCTGGGCTGAGCGGGGAGGTGGACCGAGAGGTCCATGCACATCACCCAGGTCTGCTGGCGTGTCTTGCCTGCCTGCTGTCACCCCCTGAGCAGTCGAGAGCTGGAGCATTTCAGGGTCTTATTTTTCCTGGCAGCTGGGAAGGGAAGACAGAGGAATATGGGAAACCCACCAAGACATTTCTCCAGCCCGCAGCAAATTCATCACCGGTGTTTCCAGTCGCAGAGGTGACGCGTTGGCGTTCGATGGCTCAGGAGTATTTTTTTGCCTGCGAATTGCCTGTTTGATTCCTGAGCTGTGACTTCCCTGGTGTCCCGCGGCAGGGAGTTCCCCGCTTTAAATGCATTTAAATAGGTTTAAACGGGGTGGGAGCCTGCCAGCTCCTTACGGCTTGGTCCTCACCCACCCTGCCAGACTGCTCGGACCTTCACCGCATCCTCTCGCACCTCTCCTCACCCAAATTGCCGGGTCCAGTGGTGTTTTACCCCTCCTGATCTGCCTTTTAGATAGGAAACTTCAGCTCACGTGCAGGATAACCCTGCTGTCCTGAGCAGGGCAGGTAGCCCAGGCTGAGCTTTACGCTGCTCAGCACCCCTGCGCAGCTCAGCCCGTCTTTCCCCGTCCCTCGGGGCTGTTAGGAGGGTGAAACGAGAATACACTCTATAAATATTTATGCCATTATCAATCCTCGGTCATCGCTGTTCCTCGCCTGCTTCCAGATCTCCGGTTTTCATGTCGAGTGGCCCAGCGAGGCGGAAGAGAATAATGGCAAGGGAGCAGGTTCCTTGAAATATTTAGGCCTCAGTTATCTAAGACATTGCAAATAATATATGTGTCAGAGGAGCCAGGCTCGGATTTGTGGTTACGTAAGAGCTGCGTGCGTTCTTTTCTGGCCTCGTGATCATCTTCATCGCTGGGATAAACCCAGCTGCTCTGGCTGCTGATGGGGACCAGGAGCAAGGCGCGGGGCTGAGAGGGTTCATTGCACAGCTGAGGACGCCAGAGAGACCTGCAGAGCATCCCTGGGTGGTGGGGATGGAGTCAGCCTCCCCTTGCCCCAGACCTGCTGGGAGGCTGGTGAGGATGAGGATGGGTCAGACCAATACTTCTTCCCGTCGTCTTTGCAGCGCTGGGGCTTCCTGAGCTGGAGGTGGTTGGTATATATGTAGTAAGGCAACGAGTTTCTCCTCCAGGAAGGTCTCTGATCTGCTTCTGAACCCATGGAAACTCATAACCCCCTGCAGACTTGCACAGCTTAGCAACCTGGTGGGTGAAGAACTGCTTCTTTTGGTCTGAGCCTACCATTTCCCAACCCTAACCTGAATCCTAACCCTTTGGGGGATGTCCCAGGCACCTGGGATGGATCCCTCAAGCCCAACTCCCTCAAGACCACCCTGTACCTAAACCCCCTTGCTGGGCCTGACCTTGTCCCTCCTAGCCAGAAATCATCAAATCACGGAATGGTTTGGGTGGGAAGGGACCTGTCGAGGTCATCCAGTCCAACCCCCTGCAGGGAGCAGGGACATCTTTAACCAGATCAGGTTGCTCACAGCCCCCTCCAACCTGACCTGGAATGTTTCCAGGGATGGGGCCTCCACCGCCTCTCTGGGCAACCTGTGCCAGGGCTTCTCCACCCTCAGCGTAAACAATTTCTTCCTTCTATCCAGCCTAAATCTGCCCTCCTTTAGTTTAAACCCATCACCCCTTGTCCTGTCACCACAGGCCTTGCTAAAAAGCCTGTCCCCATCTTTCCTCGAGGCCCCTTTCAGCACTGCAAGGCCGCACTAAGGTCTCCCCGCAGCCTTCTCTTCTCCAGGCTGAACAGCCCCAACTCTCTCAGCCTGGCCTCGGAGCAGAGGGGCTCCAGCCCCTTGGGTTTGGCCTCAGCGCGTGGAAGTGACTCTTCCAGCTGGTGCTCAGACATCGTCCCCGAGGCGGTGGGACCCTGCCAGGCACAGGCAGCACGCAGGCCAAGGGGGAGGCCGAGCACCCATCTCCTCTCCCAAAACACGAGCTCTCCATGCTCCCTGGCTCCCCTCCATCGCTCTGATGGACCTACGGGATGTGTGCTAGTGCCTTCTTGTGCTTCGTCCTCCACGGCACCTTGGCCACATCTGCCGCTTGTCCCATCCTCGTCCTTTCCCTGAGGACCATTTGGAGCAACCAAACCTGCATTGCAGCAGGCGGGGTGCCTGACCCTCAGCTCAGCGAGCTCTCGAGGGTGTTTGCAAGCAAGAAAAAGCAAGCGGCTTCTTTTGACCTGGCCTTTATGAAGCAAAGGGATTTGTTCCGGGCTCCTGGGAGGGAAACAAAGACGAGCAAAATCCCCCGGCTCTCTGCATGCCCCAGGGTCATCTCTGTTGCATGCGTTGGCCACGTTACAGCGACAAGATGTCCAACCCCCGACCTCTGCCTCCGACGCCGGCGCCCAGCCAGCAGACAACGTCCCCAAGGACTCCCGAAGCCAGCTCGCTCGCTGCCTTCAGCTCTCGCCCGCTGCGCTATAATTATCCTACAAAGTCGCGGGCTTATTTTCTTCAGACCCATATTCCTCTATCACAAGGATCAAAAGCGCACATTGAAAAGGTCGCCCCGCCGGCAATTTGCTGCTGCGCTCGAACGCCGCGGCTGGAAGACAAACAGACGTTGGCAGGATCACCTTGGGAAAGCTGCATCCTTCTTTTCCCCGCTTGTTTTAGCTACTCAGTGCATTTCTTCCTAAGCCAAACCAGGGAAAACCTGGGGTCGTGGCTTCTGTCCGGCTCCTACTTGCACAATTCTTAACTGTTTCCAACGTAAGAACTTCCCCGGCCAGAAAATAGGCTGTTTTGGGAACATCTTCGAGAGATTTTGTGGCTTTTTGGGGAGCTGCAGATGTAAAGAGGAAGGCAACAGCGTTCGCGTTAACTCTCCCCAGTTACAGGCATACAGATAATATATAATACATAATACATATAATATATAATACATATATAATACATATAATATATAATACATATAATATATAATACGCAATACATATAATACATATAATATATAACACATATAATATATAATACATATAATGTATAATACACATAACATATAATACATATAACATATAATACATAATACATATAATACATAATACATATAATATATAATACATATAATATTTGTCTTCCCATCCTCCCTGCTTTAACAGGGCCGCGGCATTACGGCAGCGCGACCCCACAACGACCCTCACCTTATGGCAGGGTCACGGCAAGATGCTCGGCGCTAAAGCAGCCCAGCCTGGTGATTAATAGCTCATTAAGACAAATAAATGACCCAGCCGGAAAGGAGCAGCTTCACAGCTAAGGTTGCCGTGACCTTCCTGGGGTTGTATCCATGGGTCATGGCACCTTCTCCTCTGTCAAGCAAGCTCCTCGAAGCAAAGCTGCTGGGTTTTTAAGCCTTTCTGCAAAGCTGTGGGAGATGTCTGCAGGAGGAGCAGGGGTGGTTGGAGAGGCTGCCTGCAAGAGGTGCTGAGGGGCTGAGCACGGGTCCCTCTACCCTCGCGCACACAGGCAGGGAGAGGGGGTGAGGGCTGATGGGTCTTCTCTTTTCTGCGGGTGCTGCTGTGTCAGGCAGCGGGGTTTCGTCCGAGTAACCCTGGGACGAGAGCCCGGTGGCTCCGGGAACAGGCTGGGTATGTGCTGGGGCTGTGGTCACCCCCTCGAGCCCCATCGCCTGCGTGGTCCTGCCTGTCCCCTGCCCGCTCAGACTCCCCGTGCCTCGTTGTCCTCGGCTGCTGGCAGGCAGCTCATCCAAGGGAGCCCCCTTTCTTAAAGCTCTTTTTTGCATCTTTATGAGTAATTTGGCAATTCTGCTTTTGAAGTGGGGGATGTCTCTGGGACAGGGCCATGTAGCACATCCCGGCTCCATCCCCTGTTGCATCCCAGCTCCATGCCCTGCTCTATCCCGGCTCCATGCCCTGTTGCATCCCGGCTCCATCCCCTGTTGGATCCTGGCTCCATCCCCTCTTGTATCCCAGCTCCATGCCCTGTTGCATGCTGGCTCCATCCCCTGTTGCATCCCAGCTCCATCCCCTGTTGCATCCCAGCTCCATCCCTTGTTGCATCCCAGCTCCATGCCCAGTTTCATCCTGGCTCCATCCCCTGCTGTATCCCGGCTCCGTGCCCTGTTGCATCCTGGCACCATCCCCTGTTGCATCCTGGCTCCATCCCCCGTTGCCCCGGGGCTCCAGAGCTCCAGAGGGATGTGCTGCCAAGGTGTGAAAGCTGGACCTGACGCTGGACCAGGAGGTGGATTTCGGTAGCCCCCAGCATGTCCCACTGAACGGCTGATGGCTGGAGGGGGCCGCTCCAGCCCCGGCTGCGCTGCTCGACTCTGGGAATGCCTGATGGAGCAGTGTGGGGGCTGCGGGGTGTGATTGCAGGAGGACGCGGGGTCTGAGCTCTGGTGCGTGCCAGACGCAGCCCCAGCAGCATCTGCAGGATGGTGGGTTCTGCCACGGCCGAGGCAGAGGAGGTGATGGGTATGCTCGGTTCCCTTCCCCAGGTGTTGGGTCCATGGTCTCTATTAGCTCCTTGGTGCTTGGCTGGGGTCTGTTAGAATAGAATAGAACCATTAAGGTTGGAAAGGACCTCTCAGATCATCTCGTCCGACCATCAACCCCACACCACCATGCCTACTCTACCATGTCCCCAAGTGCCATGGCTACACGGTTTTTGAACACCTCCAGAGATGGGGACTCCACCACCTCTCTGGGCAGCCTGTTCCAACGCTTGACCAGCATTGATCCCCCTCCAACCCAAGGCTTGCCAAGACTGCAGACTCCTTGGACCTTCCCCAGAGTTCCTGGGAGTCCTCCAAGCTGCCTCCAAGCCCTGCTCCCAGGATCCCTGCTCCACGAAGGGGGACAGTCACCGACCAGCCCCCATTTCTCTGGCTGTTGCAGGTCCTCGATCACCTTGATGACCACCTGAAGAGATCCCAATACTTCCGATTCCTGTGGTTCCCTCACAGCGAGAACGTCAGCGTCATCTACCAGGACCCCACCAACAAGGCAGGTCCCACCAGGCTCCACGCAGGAAGGGAGAAGGGCCCATGCACGAAGCTGGGTGCCCTCCCAGAGCTGGCGTTTTAGGATGGGCTTGCAGTGCAAGGGCTGCTGGGGGGGGCTGATCAGGGAAACAGCATTTTGGGGCTGGGCCGGGCTCTGCCCGTCCTCCACGGTCTGGGGGTCCCAGGACACGGATGCAGCTGGGGCTGCCCAAGCTCTCAGCATCCTCATGACAAAGCCTGGTCTCTTCCTGGGACTGGATGTGGCCCTGTTTCATCACGGGAGAGAGATCTGGGGAGTCCTGGGGTGCCCTTCTCCAAATCCCCGCTGCCAGCTTGGTCCTGGTCCAGGCGTGTGCTCCCACCTTCATGCCCACCGGCAAGAAAGCTGCAAACCCTGCTAGTCCCTAACTACCATCACCTTCCTCTGCTTGGCTTTGCAGCCCCCCTCTTCCTCCGCCAACTGGTTGTGGGATTATGCTGTCGGCTACTATCTGCTGGAGTTTTTGCTCTGGATCAGGTAGGGACGTGCTGCGGGCAGCAGTTGGGGACAAGTGGGCTCGGGGAGGTTTGTCCAGGGCTGGCCTCATCCAGCTCTGTTTTCTGCATCTCCGTATCAAAACCTGTGCTGCTTTGCTGGGAGTCCTAGGGAAGACGGCAAGGGAGGACTGTGACGCCCATCCCTGGGGAAGGAGGAGATGCTTGTTCTCCTCCAAGCAAGATCCTGTGCAGGAAGAGCGGGTTTGGGCTGGGATTGATGTCTGGGGCTGCACTGCCCTCTCGTGTGCACAGAGATGGAGCCGCGCGCCGAGGCGGCGCGGGTTTGCAACGGCAAAGGAGCTTTTTGGGGGACAGTGTTGACTGTGAGCATGTCCTGAGCACCAAGGTGGAGAGAGGAGGTCCAGCCAGGTCGTGGAGGCTAGGCTGGGAAGCAGGACCCTGGTGGCACGGGAGAGCCGGGCTGGACTCCGTGAAGAGGGAGAAGAGGGACTGTGGCCACTTAGGACTCTGCCAAGGGGTCCACCCTGCCACGCCACCCTGTCCCCAGCAGCTCTCGGTCCCCCAGTGCGAGGATGCCCAGTGCACAGCCTGGGCGGCACCGGGGTCTCAAGGGGGAGGGAAGGTGATGACTGAGCACCCCTTTTCTCGCTGCAGCAAGAGGAGGAGGGAGCTGAAGGCAAAGGTGCGAGGTCCAAGATCAGGTGGGGTGAGCACAGATGAGCTCCCCGCAGGGCTGCAGGACCCCATGGGCTCCAGCACCCTTGCAGGATTGCAGCTTTGCTGCTTTGCTTACAGCCCCTTGAGAGGGCATCCCCTTGGCCGGCATCCCCTTGGCCGGCATCCCCTTGGCTGGCATCCCCTTGGCCGGCATCCCCTTGGCCGGCATCCCCTTGCCCAGCGTCCCCGACTGTGGCTTGTGGCATCGCAGCTCACAGCCTGCCCTTGGCAAATCCCTGGGCAGCAGCTCTGGGGTCAGGTCTCACCTCCTGCTCTCTCCCCTGCAGCACCTTCGTGCCCAGCTTGGTGTGCTGGATCAACCGCTTCTTCTTCTGGCTCCTCTTCAGCTCCCGGGTGGAGAATATCGCCATCAGCTACAAGATCTTCAACTACGAGTGTCGATTCAAGCAGCACGTTCAAGACTGGGCCATCCCCATGTAAAGGGCTCTGCAGACCCTCCCTCTCCATCCCCAGCCGAGCTCGGTGCCCGAACCACGTGCCATCATCCCCTGCCTGTGCTCTGCCCCAGCCCAGGCTGCCTGGATCGGGAGCAAAGCCATGGAGAAAGGGCCCTGGCTAGGAGGCACCGTTCCTACCTGCAAGCTTAGCATGGGGACCCTTCTTCATCCCTGTCCTGGGATACCAAAACCACGCCACACCACGTCCTGGGGCTTTGTGAGCCCAAAGCAGTGGGAGGGATGTGCTGGGACATGCCAAGCCATTCCCTGAGTTACCATGGGGCCAGGGATGGAGCTGTGGGGATGGGGGTTCAACCCTGAAGGGAGCTGGTGGTGCCCATGCTGGCATTAACTGGGGCTGGGGGCTTCCCCTGGGCAGTGAGAAGACGAAGGAAGCCTTGCTGGAGCTGAAAGCCGCCTTGGAGAACAACCCCAAGATGGTGGCTCACTACCCCGTGGAGGTGCGCTTCGCGCGGGGGGACGAGATCTGGCTGAGTCCCTGCTTCCAGCGAGACAGCTGCTACGTGAACATCATCATGTACAGGTGAGCCATATCCCCACTCCACCCCCCTCCTCTTCCTCCCCGGGTCGGTGTCCTGGTGCACCGGGAGCCGTGCCCAGAGGCCCGGCAGCAGCAAATGCACAAACACGCCAACACCGAGCCAGAAGGGATGGGGTGGCCTTGGAGCACCCTAGAGCCACCCACCCCTGTTTCTTGAGGATGTTGTCCTCCATGAGGGTCCACTGGCCAAGTGCTGGTGCCATGCTGGTTCCCAGAGGGTTTCCATCACCCAGTGCTGGTCAAAAAGCCCATGATGGCTCCCCGGGGTTGTCCTTCTCCCCAGGTGGATGTTTCTCAGGAAGGTTTCCTGGGTCTGCAAATGCCCGCCACAGCCCCTGCTAATGCCCTCCCTGCCTGACCCCCCCCAGGCCCTACGGGAAGAACGTCCCCCGCCTCAACTACTGGCTGACCTATGAGGGCATCATGAAGAAGCACGGTGGGAGACCACACTGGGCAAAGGTACCGATGGCCCCGCTCCTCTGGGAGGAGAGGATCTGCGGGATGGGGCCCCTTCCCCTTCTCCATCGTGGTTCCTCATCGGAGGGGGGGTTTGCAGTTGAGAAGGGCCCCCACATCAGGCTGGTACCAGAGGGAGATGGGTGCCTCAAGGAGATGGTGTTCCCCCGTTTGCTACCCACCCTGGGCACGTAGATAAGGGGATGGAGGTCCCACCACTTCTGCAGGGGCTTCCCACAGCACGTGGTGGTGGTGGGGGTCCATCCCCGGTGATGGGCAGCCCCCCGGACACTTTCTCTTCTGCAGGCCCACAGCTGCACCCGGAAGGACTTTGAGAAGATGTACCCAGCCTTCCCCAAATTCTGCTCCGTCCGGGAGAAGCTGGACCCCACGGGGATCTTCCTGAACACCTACCTGGAAAAGGTGTTTTACTGACGGGGGCAATGCGGGGGATGGAGGAAAAATCAGCCATCACCCCCTGTTCTCGGGACACCCCAAAGCTCATGGTCCTCCGTGGTCCCAAGGTGCTGCACCCCCAGCTCTGCCCCCATCTGTCGTGACAGCAGGCAGCAAGGGCTGGCCCCACGGGCAGGGGCGTGCTCTGATTTCGATGCTATCAAGGCTCTGCGGTGCCTGGAAATCTCTCCTGGAAACCAGCAGCTCGGGAGGGACCATGTCCCTGTCCCCCCGAGACCTGCACAACCCCAAGTGCCTCCTGTCCAAGCCAACACCTCAATAAAGACCTTTCTTTGAGCAGACCTTATCCGAGCCTGTGCTTTCAGCCCGGGCGTGTGTCCGACGGAGGTGCCCAGCCCTGGGGACCAGGGAAGGGGGTTGGTGTCCCTGTACAGCCCCACCGCGGGGGTCAGGGCTGGCCATGGAGACCAGAGCCCGTTGCATCGCCTGGGGCTGGTGCCACCTGCATCCTCGAGCTCAGGCCGTCTCCCCTCGCAGAGGCAGATTTTGGGAGGAAGAGGCTGCCTGCCAGGTCCACCCCAGCCTGGCTCGTGTTGGTGTAAGGGAAGCCATGCCTGAGCAGATGGGCTGTGTCCTCTCCCAGGTGGGACCGCAGCTGCCCCACGCTGCCAAAACCTGCAGGAGATGCTCCTCAGGATCCAGCGGGGTGATGCCCACGCTCCTGTCCCTCCTCCTAAAAACCATCCCTGCTAGACCAACCTGAACGGCGCCGGTCTGAGCCCTGCTCGCATCGCCAAGAGATGGGGAGGAGGACATGGGTTTCTAGAGAAGAGCGGCAGGATTCCTCAGGATGGCCAGGACGGGTGGACAGCAAGTCAACAATGCTTTTAGACAGACACCGTCCCAGCACCATGCAGCCTCCCTGCCCTGCGGGGTCATGGATGAAGCAAGGGCAAGATTTTACGGGAGAGGAGAGTGACACTTACCCCCAAAACTTGTGACACTGGTTGGTTTGACCCTCTCCCACTCACTCCTGCCACGGTTTCCCCGTGTGTCCTCTCCCCGCAGCTTCACAAGCACCGTGGCCTGGGTGTCTGGTGGCATGGCCAGGATTGCTGGCGTGCACGACAGAGGATGAGGGGCACCAGCAATGATGTCTCTGGGGTTGCTCTTGATGGACGATGACAACCCATTCATGGGCAGATGTGCTTTGACTCCTAGAGCCATCGGCTGGCACCAGGGTGGGTCTGCCGCAGTTCGTGCATCTTACCGAGCTCAGGTCACTCAACTCAAGGCAAGATGCTGGAGTCGTGTCCAAGGTCAGCTAACAAACCTGGTGTTCCAGCCATGTCCAAGAAAACAGGTTGAGGAACACGGGAGGAAGGTTTCAGCGAACGCCCGGGTGTCACTGCTGGTCCCCAGGAGCATCAGGGATGAGACAACATGGGGAGATGGTGGATGGTACCTCGCCTTTTTCTCCGCCCTCGATGAATTTATTACCCCAGCAGGATCCAGCTGGGTGCCTGCTCCACACTGGAAGCCTGCCTTGACACGTTCAAAGGTGCCATGGAGCAGCAGCTGCAGAAAGCCATGATGAAGTACGTGGTGGCTGACATAAAATACAAGCTCAGGTTCCTTCAGCAGGAGGTGCGCCCGCCTTGCGAGGGGAGGAGGAGGACCCCTGCGAGGGGCTGTGCTAGCAAGAATGAGCACTAGAAGAGGGGACGGGGGAAAGCACGGCCTTTGTAGGACCTGTTGAGGTGATTAGCCCTGTTTAAAGGTCCTGTAGAGGTGACAAAGGGAGATATGAGATGTTCCACCTTGTCCTTAGCAAGCATGGTATTGAGGAGGGTGTGGAGTCCATGCACTTGTTCTTGTATTCAGGCATAAAACTTCCCATTTGGGGAAGGGAAGGGAAGGGAAGGGAAGGGAAGGGAAGGGAAGGGAAGAGAAGAGAAGAGAAGAGAAGAGAAGAGAAGAGAAGAGAAGAGAAGAGAAGAGAAGAGAAGAGAAGAGAAGAGAAGAGAAGAGAAGAGAAGAGAAGAGAAGAGAAGAGAAGAGAAGAGAAGAGAAGAGAAGAGAAGAGAAGAGAAGAGAAGAGAAGAGAAGAGAAGAGAAGAGAAGAGAAGAGAAGAGAAGAGAAGAGAAGAGAAGAGAAGAGAAGAGAAGAGAAGAGAAGAGAAGAGAAGAGAAGAGAAGAGAAGAGAAGAGAAGAGAAGAGAAGAGAAGAGAAGAGAAGAGAAGAGAAGAGAAGAGAAGAGAAGAGAAGAGAAGAGAAGAGAAGAGAAGAGAAGAGAAGAGAAGAGAAGAGAAGAGAAGAGAAGAGAAGAGAAGAGAAGAGAAGAGAAGAGAAGAGAAGAGAAGAGAAGAGAAGAGAAGAGAAGAGAAGAGAAGAGAAGAGAAGAGAAGAGAAGAGAAGAGAAGAGAAGAGAAGAGAAGAGAAGAGAAGAGAAGAGAAGAGAAGAGAAGAGAAGAGAAGAGAAGAGAAGAGAAGAGAAGAGAAGAGAAGAGAAGAGAAGAGAAGAGAAGAGAAGAGAAGAGAAGAGAAGAGAAGAGAAGAGAAGAGAAGAGAAGAGAAGAGAAGAGAAGAGAAGAGAAGAGAAGAGAAGAGAAGAGAAGAGAAGAGAAGAGAAGAGAAGAGAAGAGAAGAGAAGAGAAGAGAAGAGAAGAGAAGAGAAGATTTTCAGTTGGAAGGGAAATCTTCCGTGTTAAGTCAGAGCAAAATGGAGAGGTGATGCCCACAGGCACCAACTGTTGAATGCCACACTTTAATTTAGATCATTTTTATGCGATTATTTTTATCAGGTTGTTAGTGTAGATCATTTTTTTATGACCGAAGTGATGGTGGCAAACATTTGAAGTTATTCTTGCAGACCGAATTCATCATCAGGGAGACTGAAAATGTCGTCCTCCAGAAGAAAGCAGAAATCTACCACTCCCGTACCATACCCGTTCAAAACGACCTGCTGCCATGCTAGGAAGGTATGACCAGTCACCTCGTCTCTTCTTCATTTTATACTGAAGGTTCTTTTGATTTTTACAGAATAACCCCAATATGGGCTCAGAAGAAGAGTCCAGGCTTACAACCTGCCTGGTGAGCACTGGAACAGGTTGCCCAGAGAGGCGGTGGAGGCCCCATCCCTGGAAACATTCCAGGTCAGGTTGGAGGGTGCTGTGAGCAACCTGATCTGGTTAAAGATGTCCCTGCTCCCTGCAGGGGGTTGGACTGGATGGCCTCTGCAGGTCCCTTCCCACCCAAACCATTCTGTGAAAGGCTGGGAAGAAATCCACAGGGCAAAAGGATTGCTTGGTCATCAACTCAGAGAGATTTCTGAAGTCCAGAGTAGATCCTGCTCAAGTACAGAAAATCAGCTGCCTGTTTTACCCTAATTCGCTAATTCTTGTGAACTATGGATATTTTTTCTAGAATTAATTCACCAATATTTGTCTATCTTTGAAGGACATCCTTCATGTCTCCTTTCGCATCCTAAAGTAACGAGCTCATGAATTCGTTACTGCTTTCCTTTCCCATCAGTAGGTGGCATACTCAGAAAATGAAAAAGTCAAAACCCCAGAATCCAGAAGTCACTCGCATTCGCTTTGGGAAGACGCCTTAATGACTTGATTGGTTAATTCTGAAAATGGCCTGCTGGGCCCGTTAGCCAAGCCTAAGCAGGAAAGCGTCCTGGAGATGGGTCACCTCCGATACAGCACTGCATTTTCCTTTCCCAAACCTCACCGCTGGCCTTCCTCCCCATGGGCATCCTGGGTCTGGATCTCAGTGTGACGGTCACCACTTTACCAACAGATGTTGCCAGCAAAGCGGAGTACAAGCCTACAAGAGGATGGAAACCATCCTTAGCAAGGTTGTAAAGAGAGAGTTGGAAAAGGAAATGTTTGAAAAAGCACAGGCGTGCCTCGAAGGCGGCACTTCCAGGGCCTGAAGGTAAGTTGTGCACCTTCTCGTTCCTCGGGGACCTCTCTACAGCCATGGGTAGTGTTTGGGGGTGGAGGCAATGTCTCAAAAAAGGATCTGGCGAACGTGTGTGGTAAGGTGAAGGCATCTCCTTGCGAGGCGGTTGGCATCAGGAGGCTCTCACGCACACTGGGAGGCCATCGCTGGCATTGCTTTTGGGGCAGGAGTCATCTCCAGCGGTGCCCAGGAGCGTTATTAATGTCATTAATCCATTATGGCTGCTCACCAGTGTTGACCCGACAACTCAAGGCACTGATGTGGGCCTGAGCCACGTCCTCAAGGGTCTGCCCACAAACATCTAACTCGACTAGCAGTCGTCATCCATAATTGCCACCTCCAACACTCCTATCCTCAAATTAATAACGATTTGGGGTTTCGAGTAGCTCAAAGCTGCTGCCCCTGCATCTGAGAGCTCCTCAGCCCCAGCAGGCAGTAACAGGGGGGCTTGAGGGGCTGGCGGGGTGGGCGGCTCCAAGCCCTGTCCCCTGCTTACGTGCTCGGCCGTGTGATGGCTGCAGGTGGACATCATCAAGAAGATGGAGAAGGATTTGTCCGACATGCTCAGCCTCACCTTCTGCGCATGGGACCAACTCAACGGCAAGCTGCCAGATACGGTCCCGGTGCACCAGCCCGGGGAGGATGCTTTGTGCAGTGCCTGCAGCCCCAGGTCCTGCACCCTTGTTTTGGAGGTACGGCAGGGAAGGACAACAGGACAACAGGACTTCCCAGCTGTGGCATTGCCCAAAAGCTGCCCGCTCTCATGCAAGTCGCCTTTCTCTCGCTGTGCTCCCAATTTCCAAACCTTAAACCCCAAATAACCAAACCCCATAGGAGAAATATGAGCAGCACCTCCCAGGTGGCCCAGGTGGCCAAGAAGGCCACCAGCATCCTGGCTTGTGTCAGGAATAGCGTGGCCAGCAGGAGCAGGGCAGTGATGGTGCCCCTGTGCTGGGCACTGGTGAGGCCGCACCTCGAGTGCTGTGTTCAGTTCTGGGCCCCTCACTCCAAGAAGGCCACGGAGGTGCTGGAGCGTGGCCAGAGAAGGGCGACGAAGCTGGGGAAGGGTCTGGAGCACAAGTGCTGTGAGGAGCGGCTGAGGGAGCTGGGGTTGTTCAGCCGGGAGAAGAGGAGGGTGAGGGGAGACCTTCTCGCCCTCTACAACCACCTGAGAGGAGGGTGCAGCGAGGTGGGGGTCGGTCTCTTCTCCCAAGGAACAAGTGATAGGACGAGAGGCAATGGCCTCAAGTTGTGCCAGGGGAGGTTTAGATTGGATATTGGGGAAAACTTCTTCACAGAGAGGGTTGTCAAGCACTGGCAGCGGCTGCCCAGGGCAGTGGTGGAGTCCCCGTCCCTGGAGGTATTTAAAAGCCGGGCAGACGAGGTGCTTAGGGCCATGGTTTAGTGGTGGACAGGGACGGTTGGACTCGATGATCTTAAAGGTCTTTTCCACCCAAATGATTCTGTGATTCTGTGATTCTGTGATTCTGTGAAATGAACGCAGTGAGTATGGTGGATCATTTCAGGGGCGAGGAAGGAACGGTGATGTTTGCCATGAACCAGATGTCTTTAATGGACTCCTCTTTTTTTTTTTTTTGCAGACTTGCAGGATGAGTTCTTCACCCACACCATTCACGAGAACCTGCATTCAGCCCGAGATGCTTCCAGTGCTGCGGGGATCAGCTCAGATGATTCGATTTTATTATTCATGCTTGCTCTCTTTGCAGGTTCATAAGCAATCACCTCAGGTGAATTTTTTCCCCCTATAAAAGCATTTCTAAGATATTTTGTATGCATTTTATGATACCGCATAAGTAAGGGTCCTGTGCAATCCCCAAGCACCTCTCCCCCGCATGCCACAACGAGTCCCACACCCTTCAGCCGTGACCCTCCATCCCAAGGTTGCTCTGACCTTGACTCCTCGTGATGGGGATCACCCTGGACCGTGGGCTTCATGCTCTCCCAGGAGGAGTGGGATCGGGGTGTCCGTGTCTCTGACCAGGTTTTTGGGGTCCCCCCAGCCATCACAGGGATTTAACAGCGAGGGCAACACTTTTACGGCGAAGGAAAAGCTCATGAGAGATGGAGAAATATCTGGAGGGGGCACTGAAAAAAGGCTAAGTTATGGTTATGGTGGGATGCTGTGCCCAGGTACAGCGTGGGGGTCCTGAGCAAAGCCCCCAGCCCCAAGGCTGCTTTGGAGAGGAGAGAGTTTGGCAGATCGTCCATGGATGGATGGGTGGGCTCTGGCCAAAGGGCATCCCTGGGCAGGTTTATTTTCGCCCTAGAGCCCTTTCCACGGCGCAATGAGACAGAAGGAGCTCACGAATGTCTTTTTTGGGGCAGGGGCACTGCGGCACGGCTCTTGCGTAGGGTGGGAACAAGTGATGGCCAAGCCCCCGTGAGATGCTTTTGCTCCTCTGGATGCTTCCCGGGTGGGGAAGCAGCCTGCCTCGGCTTTCTGCTCGCTGAAAGCAGCTCCAGGGCTGGGCTGGAGAAAGACGACAGCGTGGCCAGTCCGACCTGCAACAACATTATGGGGTTTACTGGTTCCGCTCAGCCCCAGGTGCTTAAATCCTTTCATTTTGGCTGTTACGGAACAAGGTAGTCCTCTCAAACTCCTTTGAATTAAGGCTGGTTTCTGGGCTGGGATCCCCGACAGCCCATGGCGGGCAGAAGGACGATTCCCCCAAGCTGTCTGGGCAGAGGGACGTTATCAGCACCAATGGTGAAGGGAGGCGGATGGTTTGTGTCGGCCAGAAAGACGGTGGTGAAAACGAGGGGGATGAGAGAAGGGCTTGAGCAGGTCAAAGTCACCCTGGGGAAAGGCAATTAAATGGATTTTACTGGCATAGCGATGGGGTCACCCCCGAAACGGGTCTGGATGCCAACGTTCTTAAACGCATAATGAGCTTAGAAACATAATAAAATGTCAGAGGGAATTAGTTGTTACGCGGAATGCCATTTTCCATACACTGGCTAAGAGAGCCTGCAAATGAGACCTGATCCTGCCGTGGATAAAGAGCGTCCCCTCTCCAGCCTGCTCTTTCGGGATCTGGACCGCGCACGGAGGCTGGTACAGCATCTTGGTGACCACCGAGGTGACGTCGCTGCACTTCCCAGCCTGGCGAGATTTAACGGCCTCTTGCAGCATGATTTCAGGTACTCTGGCCTTGAGAACGCATTCGACATCAAGCATTCCATGATTCTATGATTCTATGATTCCTTGGTCTTCCCTTGGGTTGTCCCAAACAGACCAAGTTCAGCACCGGCAGAGGCTGCCCAGGGCAGTGGTGGAGTCCCCATCCCTGGAGGGATTTAAAAGCCGGGCAGACGAGGCGCTTAGGGCCATGGTTTAGTGGTGGACAGGGACGGTTGGACTCGATGATCTTAAAGGGCTTTTCCAACCAAACGATTCTGTGATTCTGTGATTTTAATTCCAGTTGGTCCTCAAGGACAATTGGTGAAGTTTTTAACAAGTACAGGAGCACAAATTTCAATACTAACACAAGAAGATGTCGAGAAGCTGGGCGTGCGATCTGGATGGCAAAGCTTTAAGGTTACCGGTGTGAACTGAGGGAGCGTTGAGTGTCAAACTGCCAAGGTCAGTTTATGGCTCCCAGGCGAGAAGCGCATGGCGACTACTTGCTTTGCACTTAAAGATCATCACGAAAATATTTTAGGTTTTGATTTTTTAAACGGTCGAGCCTGGTGCCTGCCGAATGGCAGCATGTGGGCCTTCGGCTCAAACACCGACCCCAACCCTGGCAGAAATCTGTGATTCTATGAAATCGGGGGGCTACAACGCGTGTACTTCACGCAACCCTTGCCCTCCCCGAGTCAAAAATCACTAACGTACCGCAATATCCGATTTCTGCTGCGGCGCGTGATGGAATTTCTGAAGTCATAGCTGATTTGGAGAAAGGACAAATTATCCCCAGAACCCACTCCCCATAAAACTCACCTGTCTGGCCAGTTCGGAAACCAGACGGGAGGTGGCATTTAACCGTCGATTATCGGCGCCTGAACGCTAATACAGCCCCGCTAGCAGCTGCTGCACCAAACGTTGCAAACCTAACAGCTACTTTGCAAGCAGCTGCACACCCATGGATGGCGGCCCTGGACGTAAAAGATATTGAATCAGAGAATCATTTAGGTTGGAAAAGACCTTTGAGATCATTGAGTCCAACCGTTAGCCGAGAACTGCCAAGGCCACCACTAAACCATGTCCCTACGCGCCACGTCTACACGTCTTTTAAATACCTCCAGGGTTGGGGACTCCACCGCTTCCCTGGGCAGCCTCTTCCAGTGCTTGACAGCCCTCTCCATGAAATTATGTTCTTTATGGTTGCCTTGAAGGAGGAGGATAAAGAGAAGTTTGCTTTCACTTGGGAGGGAATACAATGGTCAAGCACTGGAAGAGGCTGCCCAGAGAGGTGGTGGAGTTCCCACCCCTGGAGGTGTTCAAGGACCCTGTAGCCGCGGCACTTTGGGCCGTAGTTTAGCAGGCACGGTGGGGTTGGGTTGACGGTTGGCCGAGATGATCCTGGAGGTCTTTTCCAACCTTCATGACTCTAGTCTAGTCTGGTCTAGTCTACAATATACCTTCAACAGGCTCCCACGGGGGTATAAACATTCACCCACAACTGCGCATGCCGCACTTGCTCAACTTTTACAGACGGTCTCACTGCCCCAAGAAGTGAAGCCGTACCAATACAGAGAGGTATTCTGATTGGAGGGACTTCCCCTGAGAAGGTGGGGGAAGCGGCACCAGCAGTATGGCAAGCACTAAATAAAGCAGAAATTGAGATTCCACCTGGAAAATGTCAGGGACCGAGTAAAGAAGTAAACTTTTTCGGTACTTGGTGGATAGCCGGCAGCGCAGTGATTCCTCCAGGTGCCTTAAGAAAAATCAGAGAGCTGCAAGTGCCGCAATTAAGGAAGGAGTCACAACGATTAATAGGAACTTAGGAAATTGAAGGAAGCACGTACCTGGATTTTCTATCATTTCCCGTCCGTTATACTCACTCTTATGGAAAGGCAAGCCCTGGGAGTGGAAATTAGAACATAAAGAAGCAGTCAAAACTGACTGAAGAATTAAAAACGTAGCAGGCACTGGGACCAGTACACCCTCGCGACCCTAATATAGCCAAATGGGGTTTCACCAAACACGCTACCTACTGCGCCCTGTGCCAAACTGGCCCCGATGGGCCACAAAGACCTTTATTGTTTAGGTCAACCGCATTTAAAGAAACGGAACAACGATACCCTGAATGGGAAAAGGGACTTTTATCTTTAGCCCGAGCAGTTAAACAAGTTGAGAAAACACATCAGGGACAACCTGTGCAGACTAGAGGACCGTTTAATTTACTCTGAGCAACCTGATCTGGTTAAAGATGTCCCTGCTCCCTGCAGGGGGTTGGACTGGATGGCCTCTACAGGTCCCTTCCAACTCAAAGCATTCTGCGATTCGATGAAACTAATCTTGGAAACTCATCTGCAGGCGACCCGGTCTGGGAAGCGCTCAGGTCTTTCTTCTTCCCCAAGGAACGTAAGACGGCGTGACTTTGTCCAGTCACTGAGCAAACTAAAAATATCTCACCGTTGTTCATTGACTTCAGCAAAGCATCTAATTGGCTTCTGTGCCCCAGCAACTTGCTCATCTCTCCTTCGATTGCTTCTAACCTTCCCCCAGCCTTTGTGTACCTGGAAAACCAGGGCTGATGCGCTGCGTTAGCAGTGCAACAGTGGCGTTTGCAGCCCCGTCCTTTTCCGTTCTCTTCCCCTTCCACAAAAAAAGAGGCCAACAACTCAATCTGGTTCGTTTTGCTCTTCTCCTTGCAGTTTTCCAGAAGGAAAGCCAAGAAATCCAGGCTTTGCCAAAATCCCTGTGACATCTGGACTGACCAAAAAGACCTGCGAGAAGAGTCTTTCTTTGCTTTTTTTTCCATAATTTTTTTTTTTTTTAGCTTTTATCCTTAATTACTTTTAACCCATCACTTCATTGCTTTTCCGTGTTGACCACCATGCGAGCGGGAATTTTAGAGACGTTATGGGTTCGATTCCGTAGCTTAAACGCACACTCCTAAGGACCCAGGAGGGTGTGAATCCCTTGTAGGTCCCATGTCACATCTGCCAGCCCCTCATGGAGGGGCTCTTCCCCACGCTGACCTTGTTTGATGAGCACTGGAGGTTCCTCAGCTGCTTTGTTGAACGTCTTTTAGGAAGTAGGACGATAGATGACGTTGCATGAGTTTAATTGCATTTATCCTAAACACTAGTCGTAGCTTGTGCGTACTTTTTATACTCTTTATAAAGGTAAATCCCTTTTTTCCTCACGCATTCAGTTTTCCAGTAGAAGCCAGCAGAGCGGGACTCACCTACGTCCGAACCAAACCCAGAACCGTCCAACGGCAAATTTATTTCATGGCGTATAAACAGAGGAGGCTGTGAAGACGCAAAAGCACAACTCTGCTGGAAATTACCTGAAATCTAACAAAATATTAACCTTTTTGGATTACACGCGACCGGTATTTTTTATTTTCATGCAAAAGAAGTAACCGGCCTGCTTGGTTGGGTGTTTTGTATTAGGATGAGACCTTGGGAATGCTCGGCAATAATTGCCTTTATTTGCTGCAGCTTCGGTGTCATCCTTTTTCCAGGTCTAGGTTGTGGTTCCAGTACATTTACAGCTTCCAAAAAGGCGTGTTGTCATGGCCTGCCCGATGGCACCTGGGGGACCGAGTGGCTCATTGCGTCATGCAGCGTGCTCAGCTCTCCCGGCCCCGTCAACCCTACGGGTGGTGAACCAGACACGAGCCAGCAGTGACCCCACCGTCCCAGTCTGCCCAGTGCTCGCTCAAGCAACATTCCCAGAAAGGGAGCGGTCCACCCACGCACACCCACCCCACGGGGACAGCAGTGACCCTCCTGATGGTGCCACTGGGCCAAGTCCATCCCCCCCACCCTATAGAGATGTTGAAAGGTGCTTTGCCGTGCTCCAGGACTGGGGAGGGGGTAGGGACATAGAATGGTAGAATAGAATCACAGAATCATTTGGTTGGAAAAGACCTGTAAGATCATCGAGTCCAACCGTACCTGTCCACCACTAAACCATGGCCCTAAGCACCTCGTCTGCCCGGCTTTTAAATCCCTCCAGGGATGGGGACTCCACCACTGCCCTGGGCAGCCGCTGCCAGTGCTTGACAACCCTCTCCGTGAAGAAGTTTTTCCCAATATCCAATCTAAACCTCCCCTGGCACAACTTGAGGCCATTGCCTCTCGTCCTATCACTTGTTCCTTGGGAGAAGAGACCGACCCCCACCTCGCTGCACCCTCCTCTCAGGTGGTTGTAGAGGGCGAGAAGGTCTCCCCTCAGCCTCCTCTTCTCCAGGCTGAACAACCCCAGCTCCCTCAGCCGCTCCTCACAGCACTTGTGCTCCAGACCCTTCCCCAGCTTCCTCGCCCTTCTCTGGCCACGCTCCAGCACCTCCGTGGCCTTCTTGGAGTGAGGGGCCCAGAACTGAACACAGCACTCGAGGTGCGGCCTCACCAGTGCCCAGCACAGGGGCACCATCACTGCCCTGCTCCTGCTGGCCACGCTATTCCTGACACAAGCCAGGATGCTGGTGGCCTTCTTGGCCACCTGGGCACACTGCTGGCTCACACTCAGCCGGCTGTCGACCAACACCCCCACATCCCTCTCNAATCCCTTGTCACCGGCCTATGGGGTCCTGGGGACCAGGCTATGAGCCCGAGTGGCCTGGCTTAGCTGGAGGCTGCAGTGGGGAGCGGGCAGCACCCCGCAGGCAGTGAGGGACTCACAGCAGCACCTTAAATCCTCCTCCCCACCTTGTCCCCTCCCAGACACTGACGGCAGCGGGTGCACGGCTTGCACAGCTCTGCACAGCCCACGCCAAGGCCGGGAGCAGCAGTGGTTTGGGGTCAGCTCAGCTCCCTCTGGTCCTCCGTGCCTCAGTTTCCCCGTGGGCGCAGTGGGGGACAAGCAACCCTCCCCTCTCCGGGGGCTGCGCTTGCTCCTGCCCGCCATGGGCTGAGCTGGTCGGGAACTGGGCAGCGAAGGGAGAGCGAAAGGCATGGAGACCCACTGGAGCTGGGACACGGACCACCCCACGCACCCACCTCCAGGGAATTCCAGGGCTGTCCATCCCCTCCGTGTCCCGGGGAAACTCCCCTCCGCCCAAAGCTGAGCTCCGGAGGATGCTCCTGCCCCGACCCCCCGGGGATGCTCCTGCCCTGGCCCCCCCGGGATGTTCCTTCCCCGGCCCCACGGGGATGCTCCTCCTGCCCCGACCTCCCCGGGGGATGCTTCTGCCCCGGCCCATCGGGGGATGCTCCTGCCCCGGTCCCACGGGGATGTTCCTCCTGCCCTGGCCCCCCGGGGATGCTCCTGTCCCGGCCCCCCCGGGAATTCTCCTTCCCCGGCCCCACGGGGATGCTCGTCCTGCCCCGGCCCCACAGGGGTTGCTCCTGCCCTGGCCCCACGGGGATTCTCCTCCTGCCCCGGCCCCACGGAGGATGCTGCTGCCCCGGCCCCACGGGGGATGCTGCTGCCCCGACCTCCAGGGGATGCTCCTCCTGCCCCGGCCCTCCCGGGACGTTCCTGCCCCGGCCCCACGGGGGATCCTCCTGCCCCGGCTCCCCGCGGCCGGGGCGGCCCGAGGCCGGCGAATGGGCGGCGGGGGCGGCCCCGGGAGGTGGAGGGGGGGAGCGTGGGGGCGTGGGGATCCCGCCCCCGCTCCCGTTCCCCGCCTACAAAACCTCCCGGCCGAGCGGTCCTTGCTCACAGCCTCCCGGCTCCGCAGCCGCCCCGCCGGCTCCGCGCATCACCCACGCACGGGGACCCCCCCCACCCATGGGACACGGCCGGGGAGCGGCGGCCCCTCTGCGCCCGTGGGGAGCTGGCGGTGAGGCCGGGGGCTCCCCTTGCTGTCCTCGCCCCCCGACCACCATGGCGCAGCCCGGGGACTGAGCCAGGCGGCGGGGGAAGGGGCCACGGGAAACTCGCTCCCGCGTGGGTCCGCTCAGCAGGTGAGTGGGGAGCGCGCAGGCAACTTTCCGTGGGGAAAGGGGACACGCGGGTCCGGGAGAGGGGAGCGGAGTGGGGTGCGGGGATGGACCCCCCCACCCCGGGACGTGGGGTGGGCACGCAGGGGCCGGTGTCTCCCCGAGCATCCCCGCGTGGGGAGCCGCCACCCCCGGGCCCTGCCGCTGCGCCCCCAGTCCCGACTCCCCGGTGCTGCACGATGGTTACACGGGGGATGTCTCCCCCGTGGGAGTGGGAGTGGGGATGCTGCTCCCGGCCAGGGAGGTCCCTGCCCAGCCTGCACCCCGTGGGGCTGGTTGCGGCTGGGAGGGGGTGGTGGCAGGAGCTGGGGGTCCCCACGGAGCACAGCACCCATGTGCTGACAGCGAGGGGAGGCTGGAGCTGGGGGAGTCACAGGGGTGCAGGGGATGAGTTTGGGGGTGCTCAGCAGATCCCAGTTCACGGGGGATTTTAACTCCTTCCACACCAGAGCCCGGCTGGGGACTGGGGGCTGATTTCCACCCGGTTGGGTGCTGGGGATAAAACCTCGGTGGCAGAGGAGGCCCAGCGTCCCCAGGGCAAACAGTGTCCACTGCAGGCATGGCCCCGTCCCTGGGACCAGCCCAGCTGAGGGTAGGAAGGCTCTGCGGGGGGACCTGGCCAGGCTGGCTGGATGGGCCAAGGCCAA
>VYZW01017784.1:8296-32974 GCA_013401315.1 Balaeniceps rex
TATAGCTGTCAGTTGAGTTATAATGTCACTAGTTATTTCTGCTTTGAAGCATTTTTTCTGGATTACTCCTTTTTTTGGCACATAATTTAGAGGACAAAATAATGGCAGAGATTAAATTGCACCTCATATCCTCATATTTTTTGTGACATTCTTCATGGGCCGCATTTTTTATTAGAACAAATTGGTAATTCCTTGAATTTTAATATCAGTATACACGAAGACCTGGCACACATTCCATTTAGGTGTTTGCATAGACCCCTTCTGATATAAGTGTTCCTACAACTAACTGAAGGTGAAAAACTCCATGTAATTTCTGCATAAATAATTGCAGGTGCAAAAAGAAGTCCTCTTTAAGTGCAGATGTTAAATAAAACTGCAAATTACTGTTATTAAAGAGCCAAGAAGAAGGATTAATCATGTGTTTAGGAGGATGTCCTGGTTTCAGCTGGGATAGAGTTAATTTTCTTCCTTGTAGCTGGTATAGTGCTGTGTTTTGGATTTAGTATGAGAAGAATGTTGGTAACACACTGATGTTTTAGTTGTTGGTAAGTAGTTCTTACCCTAGTCAAGGACTTTTTCAGCTTCCCATGCTCTGCCAGGTGCACAAGAAGCTGGGAGGGGGCACAGCCAGGACAGCTGACCCAAACTGACCAAAGGGCTATTCCATACCATATGACATCATGCTCAGTATATAAACTGGGGGGAGCTGGCCAGGGGACAGTGATCACTGCTCAGGAACTGGCTGGGCATCAGTCAGTGAGTGGTGAGCAATTGCATAGTGCATCACTTGTTTTGTATATTATTATTATTATTTTCCCCTCCTTTCTGTTCCAGTAAACTGTCTTTATCTCAACCCATGAATTTTATTCTTTTTTTTTTTTCCCCCCTCAATTCTCTCCCCCATCGCACTGGGGAGGGGGATAGTGAGCGAACAGCTGTGTGGTGTTTAGCTGCTGGGTTACACCACAACAGAGGACCATCAAAATTCAAATCAAATCTTTCCTTTGAACTCTTGGTTTTACCTTAAGGTAATTGCAGCAAGGCTGTATCTGACTAATTCGAGCATATTTTATTTTATATAGAAAAATCTATGTGTTGTCTCTATTCCTTGTTAAATACATAACAGCAAGCACCCCTTTTTTAACCCTTATTCATAAAGCTTGAATATACTTGTAGCTGTACAGAGAAACACACAAAAGGTGGGATTTTTAAATACGTGGAATTTAGCAGCAGAAATCTGCTGGAAATCTTTGATTTTTTAAATTTTAATTTGGAATGAAAACTCCCCCAAAACTTCAAAGGTCTTCAAAGCTCCAGAAAAGGAACACAGGCCTGATTATGGGGCAATATACTCAGGAAGACCTTGTGTCCAAAGCTAGAAATACAGAAAGTTCAGCCTATGCTCATACATTCTGAAGTACTTTCTAAACCCCTATCCTGAGTGTATATTGAAAAGCAAAGTATTAAATCAAAGTGTCTTTATTACAAATACTATGATACACAGGTCTTTGCCTTGCACTCCCCTTTCTGTGTCTTTCTAGGTCTTCAGTAACATATATAACATTGGGACACCTGGTCACTATCAAAAAGCCGTCATTTACTGTACATTTTCTAGCTTTTCAAAGATTAGCTACAAGCCTGTAAACTGCAGTGTTAATAACACCATGAAAGCAATGCATACAGGACCTGAGCAAGTATGCCTTCCACAGAACTGAAAACTTTTCTGTGGAATTGTTTAAAATGCATCTTGACGTAGGGAAAAAGAGGTATATATGATTTTGTTAAGGGACATCATTGCATCTATGTATACATGTGTATATATACACATACTGCCTTGTAGGAAAAGCAATAGAACTGTTCTTACTTTTGATAAACTGTTCCCAACTAGTCATCAAGGCAAAAACCTCATCCAAGCAACAGACACACCCCCAAACTCAAACCCCAGAAAAAAACAAATCAAAACAAAACAAAAAAACCCCAGCCGTTACTGAACTCATCACAAAAAGAAACTGGGATGCACATATAGTTCATACGACAGATGAAACTGTAGGAAGGAAGTTTTAATGACTGGAACCACAGAGACTGAAATCCAGAAATTGTGAATGAGCACTGACAATCATGCGCTTGATATGTCCTCCAATTTCTCTCAAAATAAAAGGTAAAAAGGTAACCAAAGCATTAGTCTTAGAGCAGCAAGGTGCTTATTAAGATTACAAGATCACCACATACACTTTAGCTCTCAATGCTGATTTCATCAGGGGAGCGCCATCTTCTGCTGTATTTCCATCTTCTGAAATCACTGCTTCTAGTTCTCCGCCCCCCCCTCCACTGGATACCCCCATCAAATCTACATCAAGGTCTCCTGTTTCAGTCATTTTATAGTCTAGTTCAGCATGGTGGCTTACTTCCATCTCTTTTCACAAAATTTTACAGCCTCCTTCTTGCCATCATATTAAACTAATTCTTTCCATCCGTTACATACTGACTGCTTGAATTCTGTTTCTATTGTTCAAAATTTGGTGTCTTGGTCTTTTTATTACCATTCATCCAATGCTTTATTACCTTATTTTACTCTCCCTACACATGGCTTTATTTCAACTGCTTCACTTGTAACATCTCCCTCCTGCCAATAAATATCAGTTTGCTCAATTTCAGACTGACTTTTAACCATTTTGGTAAGTTCCATTTTCCCCCTTCAAAGTAGACATGCAAAAATATGATGAGACAGGGGCAAACAGATCAATTAGGACGCATAAAAATAAACAGCAGTTAGAATTGCTCCTCATTTTCTTCAGTAAGCCCAAAGAAAAGTCTTAAGACATTTAAAGCTTTTTTTTTTTTTTTTTTTTTTTTTTTTTTTTTTNTTCATCTTCCCCTGCAAATTTGCGTTGACCCAAAGCCCCTGGCAAGTGTATGAGACCCAAGGTGGATAGCAGTCCCAATGGATGAAGAGGACGAGTGTTGATCAGAGGAGGCTCAGGCAAGCGATCTATATTTGCAGGCAGCAAACTCTTTAGCCCTTACAGAGTCTGCAACGCTCCTCAACATATGAAATAATCTGCTGTTTTTTCCTCAAGTGTTTCTTTTGCCTCATACATTTTTGTTGGCCAGGGAACCCTGTAACAGTTTACAGATTTATGTTCTCCTTTACCTTTGAGCTTTTGCATGAGACCAGAAACCCTGATACTAGCCATAAGGTTGCATTCACCCACATGCCTACTGAGAAGGAAATAAAGTTTCCTCCACTTACATTTATTTGCTGTATAAGGACTTTACAATCACTCAGGCACTCACCATCTGTGTCCCTTACTCAGCATCTATGGGTCAGCCTTCACCATTAGTGCATCCACAGCTCTATAGTACCTAAGATCCTCATTTGCTGTTCCTATCAGAGTCAGCACAGCTTTCCACAAAACAGTCAAAGCTAGGACAGTTTTCAAAGTATTTCAAAAGGTAAGTGATTTTACAAACAAAATTCTTCTCTACTAAAAGGTGTGGAAGAGGGCAATGAAGTTTATTCCATGGCTGCTAGACAAACTTTGGCTTTCCCTAAGAGAATGTTTGGTTAAAAGTTGATGCTGGCAACAGCCAAATAGCTACTAATTTCTGAGGAACTCACCCAAACAGACCTTTACTGCAGTCACTGGAAGAAAGAATACTTATGTAATTTGTCTGCTAGCCTCCAGCACAGCAGAGTTTGGTGAAGCTGTGAATTGCCCTCCTGCAAATATGAAGAAAACACCACCAACTTCAAGTTTTCTTTTTTTTTTTTCTCTTCTTACTTGAGAGCACAACTTAAGGTTATATAAAGAGCATATACCACACCACTATAAACCATATCCTTTCCTCCTAGAAGCAATGCTAAAGCACATGGAGGACAGGGAGGTGATTCGAGACAGCCAGCATGGCTTCACCGAGGGCAAGTCCTTCCTGACTAACCTGGTGGCTTTCTATGATGGGGTAACTGCATCAGTGGACAAGGGAAAAGCAATGGATGTTATCTATCTGGACTTCCAAAAAGCCTTCGACATGGTCCCCCACAACATCCTTCTCTCTAAATTGGGGAGGTACGGATTTCATGGGTGGACTGTTCGGTGGATAAGGAACTGGTTGGATGGTCGCAAACAGAGGGTAGTGGTCAATGGCTCAATGTCCAAATGGAGACTGGTAACAAGTGGTGTTCCTCAGGGGTCCGTACTGGGACCAGTGCTGTTTAATATTTTCATCAACGACATAGCGAGATCGAGTGCACCCTCAGCAAGTTTGCAGATGAGACCAAGCTGAGTGGTGCAGTTGACACACCCGAGGGACAGGATGTCATCAAAGGGGACCTGGACAGGCTGGAGAGGTGGGCCTGTGCAAACCTCATGAGGTTCAACAAGGCCAAGTGCAAGGTCCTGCACTTGGGTCGGGGCAACCCCCGATATCAATACAGGCTGGGAGATGAGGGGATTGAGAGCAGCCCTGCGGAGAAGGACTTGGGGGTACTGGTGGATGAAAAGCTGGACATGAGCCAGCAGTGTGCGCTTGCAGCCCAGAAGGCCAACCGTATCCTGGGCTGCATCAAAAGAAGCGTGGCCAGCAGGTCGAGGGAGGTGATTCTGCCCCTCTACTCGGCTCTGGTGAGACCCCACCTGGAGTACTGCGTCCAGCTCTGGAGCCCTCAGCACAAGAAGGACATGGAGCTGTTGGAGCGGGTCCAGAAGAGGGCCACGAAAATGATCCGAGGGCTGGAGCACCTCTGCTACGAAGACAGGCTGAGAGAGTTGGGGCTGTTCAGCCTGGAGAAGAGAAGGCTGCGGGGAGACCTTATTGCAGCCTTTCAGTACTTAAAGGGGGCCTATAGGAAAGATGGGGACAGTCTTTTTAGCAAGGCCTGTTGTGACAGGACAAGGGGTAATGGTTTTAAACTAAAGGAGGGGAGATTTAGGCTAGATATAAGGAAGAAATTTTTTACGAGGGTGGTGAAGCACTGGAACAGGTTGCCCAGAGAGGTAGTGGAGGCCCCATCCCTGGAAACATTCAAGGTCAGGTTGGACAGGGCTCTGAGCAACCTGATCTAGTTGATGATGTCCCTGCTCACTGCAGGGGGGTTGGACTAGATGACCTCTAAAGGTCCCTTCCAACCCAAAGCATTCTATGATTCTATATCCTTTTTAAATATCATTTGTCCCAGGTAAGCGTGTGTGCGCACATACTCACATGCACATGTGCACTCTGTTTCCCATGTTTCTGAGCTTGAAGAAGTATTCTCAGATTTAGTTTTTCCTAGACAGTAAAGTTATTCTATAATGTTTCCAGGCCCTGGTCAGCTGACCCCATCAAAACCCCAAATACAATCACTGAAATCTGGAAGTAAATATCTTTTAGTTCTTCAGTTAGCTTAGTCTATCTCCTTTACCTACTTTACTTTCAACTACTTCTTCAGTGAGGAGAGACAGGTTTTTTTGGTGGATGTTTGAAGGAGCTTTTTTTTTTTTCATTTGTGGAGCTTTGAAGGAAAGGGGTGTGTATTGAGGATGAAGGAGATGGAGGAATCTGTTATCTGGGGAGATTGTTAGGACACGTCTCAGGGTAGAATTTAGCCAAATACATTTAACAGCTGTTGAGACTTCAGTGGAAAGCATAGCATGGTGCAACACAAAATTTGATCTAAGAAAAACTGCAAGCCCAGCAAGACTTTCTGAATACTGAGATAGGTGATTATGGTGTGTAACCGATAGGTTAAAAAATAATTAAAAATAAAACTATGGATATTTGTGGTCCAATTTGCAAATAGGCTGTTTGCAGGAATTCTGTATTTGCTTGTTTAAAGACATAGGAATGTTCCATATCTACAAAGCGTACACAGAAACAAAGTGTTTAAGATCATTATTTGCCTTCAGACCTTCTTGAGTTCTGTTTTGAAATAATTAAACATGTACAGTGAAATAGTTCCTAAACTTCAGCTCTGTGCTTTGAAAGAAATACCACCACAGAGCTTGCTCTGTGGATCAACTCAGCAACCATTTATTAAGCAAAGGAACTGCAGTCATTCCAGCTCATTTACCTTTAGATGACACAGTTGCAAATAAAGAAAACATACAAGAAAAAAGCGTAGAAAAATAAGTTCCTTTCAGCTGTCTTTCAACATAATTTAGCTTCTAGAATGAGGACAAGGGAATGCCATGCAACTAAGTCTTCGTAGCCCACCAATTGTTTCCACACAGAACTGAGTTACCCACACAAGTCAATTTTTCAAGAATATTAGATCAGACTAGGTACATTGATGCAAATGGCATTAGAGAAGAATATAGATATAAAGTGACCTACCAAACCTGCTAAAGCCCTGAAGTATCTCTAAATCATTTCAAAAGAACAACCCAGAACAAGGAAAAGCTGCCTATTTTGGCTGTGATGTTCGTTTATCACAGTGTCCTTCTTACCTAGACAATTACTTCACAAAAAGAATGACAATAACAGGAAAAACAATTTACTAATATTAGTGGTGATCCTCTAGATATCATATAAAATTCTATCCTAAAAGGATTTGATACTGTGAAAGTAAACTTTCAAGTCTAACAAATGGCAGAGACTATTCTGGGGTTAAAAAAAAGGCAGTTCTTAAACACCTTAACTCAACTTTCCTTCCAGTAGAGGAAAAAAATGCAAGCATATCAATGAGCTTCATCATTATTTTCATTCACTCCCTTTCAAAAGTGAGTGGAGTTTTATCAGAATTCACTCTGCAGCTTTTAAAAAATAATTGACTGTAACCTTTTTTTTTCAGGTTTTAACCACAATGTTCAAACTATGCTTTGTCTGACCTAAGTCATTGTTACTTTGCAGAGCCTATACCTCCAGTATAATTATAGAAACTTCGAGTGGCTTAAAATACACCAGTCATAAAACATTGCCCAAGAGTTACATTTGTTATTGAGATTGTACTGTAATTTTTGCAGTTTCAGAATTCAAATATGATAATTAATATTTTTACCTAAAAGCTGAACAACTGTTTTAATAACATATTAATTGTGCCTTGGATGGCATACTTAGGTTCACCGTGCTACCAATACCAGAAGGTAAGATGTAAAAAAAGAGTTTTATTTTCATTCTCTCTTACTAAGGTCAAAAAGAGATTGTTTCTTAAAAAAATTTAAAAACCCAACAAAACCCTGAACTCACTCAAACTCTCTCCCCCATATTCTGCATTTCTGGTATTTCTATTCTGCTTTCAAGTATTAAAATCTTCCAGGAGACATGCCTCCCTTCCCATTCACCAGTAACGGAGGAATGCTGACACAGGAGCCTGATCAGATATATTATCGAGGTTGCTCATGCTCCAGCGTGCACAAACAATTTGTCCTAAATCAGTTTGACAAAAATCATGCATCAAAATTCATCTCCCTGAGAAAACCTTTTAGTTTGAAGCATATCCAACTAGTTGTAATATGATTATTCCACTCTGCATTTATCTCTAGGTCTCCAGCTGGAAGACCAGACCCATGGTTGTCACAGCCAACATCAGGCTGCAGACAGCTGATCAAGCGTCCTCTGTGCTTGCTGGCAGATTAGCATTCCCCCCTCTGTTTCTGAGGAAAAGCAAAGTGTGCTTTTATATTTGGGTACGTTAGACAATACCTCTTATTGTTGTAAATACTCAGAGACCAGAACTACACTGATACTATATGTAAAGGTAAAAAGCATTTTAATTTTAAATTAAATCTAAATTTTATCTATGTCATTAGCGGTTAATAGTTTATGATGTTTCCTAACCTATGCAACTGGACAAAAATTTTCTATTAGGTTCTCAGGGGACAAGTTGTCCTTATCAGAGAGATCAACTTTGTTACAGTTTAACAGAGACAGGATGTAACAGATGAAAGAAACCCCTTTCAATTTTGTGAAATTTGTCAATAACTTGGCTTCCAACTTCTATTTAATAAAGCAAAATCAAGAATATAGCAGTTATTATGAGAACTGGGTTACTTCCAAGATGTTTTCTTTTCTTGTTGAAGCTGTTTTGTCTTGAATACTGTTAAGGAGCCTTTAGAAACAAGGGAATGTCTATATGGCACAACATTGTGGTGCAGAGAGCGCTGTGCCACTTGATTACTCAGTAGCAATATATCTGCCTTAGCATGGCACCTTGCCAGGAGCAATTGTCCAGCTATATTTGCATAGCCCAAGTTTCCACGTACCACTTGCCAGACTATCTGCTCGCCAGCACTTGTAAGTGGCGACTCTGAAAATGAACGATAACATTCAACTAGATGGAATACTTCATTGTCCCAGGGAGCCACCCTAAGACAGAATACAAGAAGGGTCAGCTTCCACATAGCAGTGTATCATAAGAATACTGTAGTTTAATATCAAACTCTCTCTAAAATAAGATGTTTCCTTTGCATTTCCTCGGAGGTAAGACTTAACTGGCAAGTCAACTAGCAGAACTCACATCTCATAGGCAGCTTCTGTTGAGCAGAAACACCATTATTCCATTGATAAATAAAGCAATAACCCCTCTCAGACAACACAAAGCAGACCAAAAAACTGGCTGCAAACTTGTCTATTCAGGCTACCTCACCTTTGAGTCCTGCAATAATTAATTGATCAAAAACTATTTGTTGGTGCTTACAATTTACACTCAACAAGTTTTATAAGTTAAGCAAATAGATGTAAGTACAGAGTGTACATTTATTTCAGCATCTTAACTAGGTTCAGTTTAGTGTTACATCCCCGAGTTCCCCAGCAGTTAGCAATAACATTGCTTCCACAGTATTAGAGACCCCAAGTCTGCCGCATTTGTGGTTGGGTTTTTTGTTTGTTTGTTGTGTTTTTTTTTTTTTTTTTGTCCAGATAAACCTCTGACACTGAGTCATCTTATTTTATTAAAAATCTACACAAGTTGTGTTGGTGGCACAAATGCAGAGAAAAAACACAAAAAACATTTCAAAACAGATTATGATCAGCTGAAATAAGAAAGAGATCTACAGAATAATCTATACTGGAGGCTGAAAAAAAGAGGACAGTCTAGGACCAAATACTAGAATTCCCTTTATTATTGTACAGCTCATTTTCCTTTAACTTGCTGCTTGATTAAAATTGCTAGGCAATATATTTTATTGTAGAACATTCCCTCATGCAAACAGCCCGAGACAAACGTGGTGCCAGTTACATGCATTGACCTCCTTCCTACAAACTTCTCCTCCCCCAGAAAATTCAACTCTTTGCAAAAGCCAATGCAATCAGAAGTTGACATCTGTGCTTCTAACCTATAGTCATAGCATGATTAGAAAAATTTAATTGAAAATTGTTTATTGTAGCTGAGCAATGTATAGTAAAAGCTGTTCTCCATCTAGTTCATTTTATATTGAAGATGAACATAGAAGAACAGACACTAAGTCACTCAACTGTTCTTATTTTGTGTACATTACAAAAAACATACAGTGGAACTATTTTCCCCTCCCTATGATTGGAAGTAAGGGTGAAAGATGAGAGGAATGTCCTGTAAAACTTCCAAGCGATCAATTTCAACTCCTTGTAGAACAAAAGTATCAGTGCTCTTGTATATGTTCTAGAAGTACGTCCAGAAACTATTGCAAACCACCTATACTTCTGTTTTGTTTCTATTTGTTTCCAACTCCAAAGCTTTATTTGTACTTCACTTCTGGAATTTAACCTCAGAGCTCCTTAGAAGAAAAGATTTGCATCTCCCTTTTAGGTCTCGTGTTTCTGTCCCAACTGGGAGACCCAACAGATGTAGAATTTTACTTTTTAATGCATTCTCTAATGACTCATTTTTAAAGTGACTGAAACACTATCTCTAATTATAGCTGCAATATGTTCCTCAGTGATTTTCACATCCTGTCTAAGCATCACATTATGTTCTTCCAATAATTATAGCCTTTCTTCCATCCTTTTTGCTTTTATTTCAAGGCAGTCAAAACTTAAATTCAGTCTTTAACTTCATTACATAAAGCTTCTCCCCTATACTAGAAATTCTTTGGTTGTTAAAAAGTAGTTGGTGTTTAAGACCACCTTAAACATTTCGACACATTGATTCTTTCCCTGGTGGATACAGGATGTACTTCAGCCTGAACTTCCAAAACCAAAGTTTAAACTTGAGTCTGAAGGCTGTCCTCACAAGGAATTTAATTTATATGCATATCTATGAAAAAGGTGTATTTCAAAACCAAATAGGTATAAACAAATCATTGTATTCCTTTGTTGTAAATACCCTTTTCTCTCATAGGGGATTGAATCAAGACACAGATCACTGTCAATAATTAAAGATGTTCTAATAAATAAGCTGTTATTATTAATAGCAGATCACTGTTCACACAGTGCACTCATTTGCTTGGTCCCTCATACACGCATACACGTACACTCTCAGTTACCCTGCTGGAGCAACAGCTGGGAGGCCAACCCCAGCTATTTATTCAGAAGAGGCACATCATATGGATGCGTCACTGACTTTTAGGCTAGAAAGTCTCTCAAGGGAATTTTTTTGCTTCAGCAGATGTGTAACCAATCCTGTTGACTTTGTCTGCATATAGTAGCCACTGTCTTCTTGGATGTGGTCTGAATTATACTGCCTGTCATCAATGCTAATATGTGCCAGTGGCCTTGCACATTTTTAGTTGACTCTGTGTCCTAAGTTTATCAATTCTTCTGGATCCAATGTGACCACTAGTTTCCAGAACTAATGGATTCTTGGGAGCCTCTCACCTGTTATCTGTCAGCACATAGCGTTCTTCTCTTTGGCCTTCTGTTTCGTGGCAGATGTTTCTCTTTTCAAATACATAGGTACCAATAAAAGATATTGATATGAACTGGCACAGAGGGAACTTTCACCACATTTTCTTAAGAGGATCTCAAAGTTATTAGGCTTGGTACACCCTGTTTTGATATATTTCTTCACTGTGATAGGAGTGCATCTAAAGACTCATTTAAAATGAACTTGCACTGAAAGAGTACAAATATTTAAGTGGGCATATTTAGTTTGCAGATGATACATTGAATCCATCCAAAACATTATGTTCCTTCCACCATACTCCAAAGAACCAGAATTTTATCTTTAATTTTTCCAAATTTCTCATTTCCCTTTTTTTCTTTAAGTAGGGGAGTTGAGTGGATACAGAAAGCCCTAATTATTACACTGCTGGAATTTTTGTCACTTCCTAACCACAAGGAAAACAGTCAAGAGAAGAATCTTCCTTGATTGCCTGCTTAGGCATTCGCTAAATCAGAAAAATAAATTGCAGGAGAACAAAACAATTTTCCAGCTTCTTCAGAGAAGGGCAGCAATGCATCTTGGCTGCAGCATGGCCAGATTTGTTTTAAGTTGTTCTATAACAACCTGAGAGTTTTCACAAGCTGTGCTTGTTGGTCACTAGCACAGAAGTTGCCTATTTGGCACACACTCTCTTCCTGCCAATGCTGCAGACGTATATCTATAGCTCTGCAAGGCTAGCAAGCAATTGAACAAGCATGGCCCAACAAAACAGAAAAACAGAGCAAAAGAATCAGTAGCACAGTCAGTCCGTCCTGGACTGACACTTGCCCTAATGCAGATCACTCGGCACACACACTCCTCCCTCCCAATTTTTAGAGATAAATAACCCTGAGTCACCAGGTAGAGAAAGAACTCATTGTGCTCTGGCGGTACCTTATCACCCTATATGTACTCAGGGAGAGTATCCTGGATATCTCATTTAAGATTATTAAATATTGTTGTAATTCAGCAGTCTGTACCTCAAAATACCAATTTAACTATCAATCTCAGATATCCTAAGTTTCTTCCAATCATAAATTTTCATTCTTTTTCTTTTTAGTTCAGATGTTTTCAGGGAATACACAAATATTTTCTTGCACTTCTGAAGTCAGTTATACACATTTTAATGCCACTACTTCAGGGCAAGAACAATAGAGTTGTGACTAGATTTCAGCCTGGACTCAACTAATTCAGCCAGAAATTAAGTGCATCCTTCCTGTAAGTATTTAAATAAAAAAAAAAAGGCAAAACCAAGAACAGCTAGTCTTAGATAGAATTATAGCATTATTTGGGTTGGAAGGGACCTTAAAGATCATCTAGTTCCAACCCCCCTGCCATGGGCAGGGGCACTTCCACTAGACCAGGTTGCTCAAAGCCCTGTCCAACCTGGCCTTGAACACTTCCAGGGGTGGAACATCCATAGCTTCTCTGGGCAACCTGTTCCAGTGTCTCACCACCCTGATGGTAAAGAACTTCTTCGTTATATCTAACCTAAGTCTACCTTCTTCCAGTTTAAAGCCATTACCCCCTGTCCTATCACTACCTGCCCTTCTAAAAAGTCCCTCTTCAGCTTTCTTGTAGGCCCCCTTCAGGTACTAGAAGGCTGCTATAAGGTCTCCCTGGAGCCTTCTCTTCTCCAGGCTGAACAACCCCAACTCTCTCAGCCTGTCCTCGTAGGAGAGGTGCTCCAGCCCTCGGATCATTTTTGGGGCCCTCTTCTGGACCTGCTCCAACAGCTCCATGTCCTTCTTGTGCTGAGGGCTCCAGAGCTGGATGCAGTACTCCAGGTGGGGTCTCACAAGAGTGGAGTAGAGGGGCAGAATCACCTCCCTCGACCTGCTGGCCACACTTCTTTTGATGCAGCCCAGGATATGGTTGGCTTTCTGGGTTGCAAGCACACATTGCCAGGTCATGTTGAGCTTCTCATCGACCAACACCCCCAAGTCCTTCTCCTCAGGGCTGCTCTCAATCCATTCTCTGCCCACCCTGTATTTGTGCTTGGGATTGCCCTGACCTGTGTGCAGGACCTTGCACTTTACCTCGTGGAACTTCATGAGGTTCACACGAGCCCACCTCTCAAGCCTGTCAAGGTCCCTCTGGATGGCATCCCTTCCCTCCAACACGTTGACCGCACCACACAGCTTGTTAAGGGTGCACTCAATCCCACTGTCCATGTCACCAACAAAGACGTTAAACAGCACCAGTCCCAATATGTATATACTTGTCCCCGTCTTGGATGACTGAGCTGCTGATCTTCCAGTTCCTTGGTAGCTATTTATCCAGGATGTTACGTCTATCTTTCTTTGTCCTTACAATAACATGTCAGATGCAAGTTTCTGGAAGGATGTCATGCTGATTTAGTGCAACCATAATGCATCCTCTTGCTAGGCATCCTTTAATAAGAGCTAGTTAAAAGCTGTCCAATAAATGTGAAAATTTATTCTTGAGTTGTAAAGTCACAATGAAAAAATAAGAGTGGAATCAATTAAGAGAGATAACAGTTTAAATGGACTTATCCAGTTCATCAGGAGAAAATTTACAGTGCTTATAAAGATGGCATAAAAATGTTTCAGTCTGGCTGTCAATGCCAGCATGAAAATATTTTCATTGACAAGAGAGGCATGCAGCAACTAGGTCTCGTGACAGCTGCCATCCCCCATTAGCAGCAGTAAGGGAGGTGGAAGGGAAGAGTTTTTTGAAAAAAAGGAGTTAGTATGGAAAAATAAAGCTTCAGTTGTAGAACTTAGGGCATTTTGGACATACAGCAAAGTGCATCACAGATCCCCAAATTGCAGCCATCAAACAGGCCCTGTAGAGAACCCATCGTGGCACAGCCATACTTATTACAAGCCCCAGATTGCCATCTCTGTGCTGTGATGCTCTATACAAGGGGGATGTATTTAGAATTAGCTCAGGAATCTCTTCCCATGAATCTGATATTTTTTGTTTATTTTAAAGTCAGACTAAAGGCTGGCTTTCTGAATAACAGGGATTCAGGCCTCATATCTTAGTCCTACGCTAACAGTACTTTTGGCTCAGAATTCGGATTAGGAAAGTACTCAGTTATGAAGAAAATATTTTCAATGTTAAGTTCTGAAGAGGCATTTCACAATAGGCCAGAAATGTTCTAATTTTTTTTTATTATATGTGGGACTTAAAGAAAGAAAATTGTTTCCAGTTACAGATGGTATTTAAATGTTAGCACTCCACAGCTGTGCAAAGCCAGTTCAGCCTTTGTACATTTTCTCTAAGAATCTATATAATTGCTCACACCTTTTGTTTAGTATTATTAAAGAGACTGGATGGCTTGGGTAATGGCAACAGATATGAACTGTAGGTTGCAATATTAGATGGTAGTAAGAAAAAATTATCAATGGGAATTTAGATACACTAGCATCCATAAGAAGTGGTTTTGACTTAAATACACCTAAAAAGATCTTGGCTGGTTAAGTTCCAGGCTGGCAGAATGGAAAAGATTTTAACAGTCAGGAGTCTCACCACACTTTCAAACCTTTGCAATCCATAATGCTGGAAGGGCAAATTGAAAATCTGCAACAGATACAGGGCTATCATTTCTCAGCGGGTCTCTTTGCTCTAGAGTAGATGAATGTGTCTATACTGCCACTTTCTGCAGAGCCTGTCACTAGCACAGTGTACAGGGCTAAAGCCTATCAAGTACATACATATTTTGTGTGTCTATTCTTTTAGTATATAAAAAATATTTAAAAAAACCCTACAGGTCTTTATAGTTATCCTAAGCATGTACATAAAGAGAGATGCAGTACTGACAATTTAAACAAGAGCTTTGAAAAAAATCTCTTTTGCCTATTCGTACAACCAATTAGGTTTCTTCATTGCTCTGGGTTTTTTTTGTTGCTGGTTGCCCCCACCCAACACCTTTTCTTAACAGAATGGATCATTCAGATTCAAAAAAGGCACGAAAATAATGTGTTGTTCACTAGAACAGATCTGCATCAGATAAACGCCTTGAGTAAGCTTAAAAATAGAAATAATCTTTGAATGACTAAGTTATTATTTATCTCCATGAGGTGAAGAGAACAGTGCCATGGAGGAAACAGGACTTCCAATAAGCAAGTCAGGAGGGAAAGAAGTGGCATCACAGAAATGCAGATATGCGATTGCAATCTCTTGCAGCTACTATAAAGGAACAATGAACATGAGTTTTAAAACCATATAAACAATACTTTTTTAGTACAGTAATAAAAGCATTAGAATTAGAGTAATAATCCCATTTAATTCATCCCATTTGGATTAGATATTACTAAACTAGCCATCCATTGCTTTGATTCCAGCCCAAACCCACCATTTCTTGAAGAACTACAAACAACTGAAGCAATCCAACTAGGCAGAATTGCTTGGAAAATGAAAGTATTTTAGAGTAGGCCATACTACACAAAAAGAAATACAACTTATATCTAGTCATATATATTATTCTTAACCATTCCTAGGCATTAAATAGGAGCCTATTGTGAGAAATATTTTCTTTTATATTTAATTTTACCTTTTTCTTTTCAAATCATAACCCCCAAATTCATACCAGGTCCATTCAACAGTCTGGCACTTCCTCTCTTATGGTTCCTTCTTTATATCCAAGTATTTCAGGACCAGTCATGCAAAGCACTACGCACTTTTATTACATACAGACTTCTGGTGGAATTAAAGCATCTGTTAAATGCCCAGCAACTTTTAACATATCATGGCCATAAAAATTCCATCAGGAAAGAAAAAGGCCTTACATGCTACTTGATACTTCAAAAATATCAGTAATTAAAGCTATGAAATAAAAAGAGCCAGGGGTCAGTAACACTGCTATGAGATACTGGGAAGGAGAAAAAGAAAGAGGCAAATAAGGCAGAAAATGTAAACAAGTTTTCATTATTACTCATCTTTAGGACTCTCTCCAAAGACTCAAATGATAATCTATAACCACATTTGACATCTCGTTTCCCTTGCAGGGATCTTGTTGCCATTATGAGTGGGGTTTTTTGCATGCATATGTGTCCATGCATGAGCTACCAGAGGATGCATAAGGAGGCACAATAGATACTGCAGAGGTAAAAATGTAACTCGTGAAATAAAAATCAGACTATTTTTGAGCTCTTAAGTTATTTCCATTTCCCTTTGGAAATGTCTACAAGAAACATATTAAAATGTGATATGCATAGTGAAAGGGCAGAAGCACTTTCAAGTTGATTACGATAGACAAAATATCCAATACAAAGATGCAGTTTTGCCTTCTAAATACCCACTGTGGACCATGATTTCAAGTTAAAAAATGCGTTATTTCACGTGCACACCCTAGGAGACATTGGAGATATTCAGTTCATAGGAGATTTTAGGAGATTTTCACAGAAAGCTAACTTTTTCAATGGGTAATTGATTTGAATATAAAAGAAATCTTATTGTATGGGACCAAACTGAAGAAAAAGGATAGAAGACAAAAAAACCCATGTGTCAAAATGATGCAACAGCAGGATCTCAGAAGGGAAATTACAGTACTTGAGTCTCTTCATACCAACCAATTTGACAGAATTGCAGAAGACATACAGATGTTATCAAGCAATGATTGTGCCATTAAACAAAGACTGGAAAATACTAAGAATGAGTCAGAAGGAGCTCAGATTGAGATGGCAATGTTGAAAGAGAAAAATGAGACACTTAAGAACAGAAGATAAACAGGGAAGAAAATGGAATAACCTATCAAAATGATTATTCAATAATGGCAATTATACTTTCAGTGAGATGAGACCATGCCACTAAATTAGGATCAGAGAAGCAGCTAATAAATTCCAAACTGTGCGCTGCCCGAGTAGCTGAGTTATTAGATACATTTCTTTGCAATGGCAATTAAAGTTATTGTAGCTTACAGCATAATTAAAAAAGCTTGAGTTCCCAAGCTTATACACAACCAGGTCACAAACCTTAAATTTCAGTATGTAGAACCCACACATCCTAGATGGCCAGATCTTCAGCTGATCTGAGGGAAATATAGTGCCATGTAATTTAATGAAAAGATATTGGTTCACAGCCAGTTGACTACTGTCCAAAGGAGGACAAAGCTTAAACCTAAGGGGAGCAATGGGCTGTGCACCCCCCTGCTACCAACATGTCAAACAAACTGCTATACCTGTGTGCTAAATGGAAGAGTACTGCCTCTTGTAGCCCACCTGTAAATCTGACCTTGTGGCCGGCTATTGTTTTGAAACAGACTTCTTAAAACACAGATATTTCAACCTATAAGGTACCAGACTAGAGCTGTTTTAGAACATCAGGTAGTTCCTTCTTTTCAGGTTTTTGTTCCTGAGTAATGGCTTCTGCCATTTTTCTAACTGAGAACTATAGACTGTGTTTCAGTTGATTTAGTTCAGTCCCATTCTTGCTAACTCAGAAACGTGTTTAGGTTATATTTGATCAGATATGGTTCATAAATTCAAAAAGAAAAAAGGGGAAAAAATACCATTAATACATCTAGAAGCATGAGGTCTCAAACACCTGGAACGGAATGAAAATTGCACAATCACAGCAAAATTCAGTGTGGCAGCTTTCATATCTGAAAGCCAAGTACAATGAAATACTCTTGTTAACCTAACTGTTGTAACAGAATTTTTTGTTAGAACAGGTTTAGTCAGAATTTTTCTGACAGGTTTTCATCTGGAAAAAACATTGCTTGGGAAAAATAATAATAAAAAACAATCCTTCATATATGAACATGTTGATTTTAGGAGAGAGGCCATCCAGAAAGGATCTACAGCACTAGAGAGGAATTTTCACGGAAACCAGGGATGTACATACTCATCGTAGAAGCGGAGAGTCTAATGGCTTTCATAACTGCTTTCGTAACTAGAAACACCACCCACCAGAAATCACACCCCGCACACCTTCCAACCACGCAGGCAAATTCTCTGAATATTTTTAGTAGTTGTCTCTCACTCTCCTGCAGCAGATTATTATTATTTAGTTAATCTTAGTCATGTCCCCTGTTCCTGCCTCATCCCACTTAAAGTGAAAAAATCACTGAATTCTGATTTGTGCTGATCAGGAATTGGAAAATACCTACATTTTATCACAATTCTCATAATTTCATGTCTCATTTTAAGTTACTTATAACTTCCTGTCTTCTGAAAGTTTTTGTGATAAGCAATAAATTAGAGGGGTGTTGAACAGCAAGACCTACACATAGTTGCATCTTAATCACAAGAATATCCACCTGGCTCTGTCTTTGATTGCAAGTACAACTGCAGGTCAGTTTCTGTCCCGCTCAATGACTAAGTTATATGAATGGACCAATACTATTTTTAGCTATCTGTATTGGTAGAGTTATGGAAACAGGACACGTGGTTATATTGCAGCTCCATGATAACAAAAACTTGTTATTGTAAAGTAGCTATAATGCTTCTTCGAATGTCTTAGCTTTGTATCACATGTAAAAAAAACTTCATGCAAATAAAGGCAAGCCCACATGCTTTTGTGTATTTTATTAGAAACACTGTACAGTACTATCCACAATTATTAGAATCTGCTATTGAAAAGCTCTCGGTAAACACAGAAAGTTACAAGTTCAATAATGTGTATACTGATGTCCTATTTATTCTTGGTTCCCTCACGTCTCTACTTTCAGACCTCAAACATCAAAAAACTACCCACTTAATTTGATGTTTAAAAGTACTTATTTACATGAAGTCATCTTTCTGAATAGTATTTTTCTTTCTCTTATGTCACAGGTTTTGAAAAACAACAGCAACAAAAAAATCCTGAGGTTAACACCAAGCTGTTAAGAGTCAAAGAACAATGCTTTAACAATATTGTGGAGAAACTAATCTGCACCTTTAATGTCTTTTAAAGTCTTCTAACTTGGCTTTATAAAACCAAAAATAACAATACCTTCATTCACAGAAACTGTGATCTTATAATATCTCCTGTATTTTTTCCCTAAAGTTTGTTTAAATGCCATTTAAGTAACTTATTTCATAAAGGTGACCATTTTAAAATAGTCACTTTAAGCCAGAAGGAAAAAAAGATTTGAACAGACTTGGGCCTTCATTCTCCCCACAGATTTCTCCTTTAATTATTTTGAATTGCCTGTGTACCAACAATGAGAAGTGACACTTACTGGCATTCACTGGCAATTTCCTTTCTTTTAGGAAACAAAAAAAGACTTATTTGCAGAAAATGAAAGTGCAACAAACACTTCCTCTTTTGTAACTCCTGTTGCAGGAACATTTGCAGAAAGGTCAGTGCCAGAACAGCTACTTCTAATTAGAATAAATATTTGTGACACTGGAAATTGATTCTGAAGGCCTTGACTCTGTTCCCAGCCCTAAGCAGCAAGTTCAAAATGGATGGGCAGGGGGCATCACTTTGTTTAGCACTTCACACTTCAGCTGTGTCTTTTAACAAGAGCATGTGCAAGGTACTTTCAGATGTTGTACAGTACCCATGAAATCCAGATGTGCACGTGAACCTTGATTACTTGAGATTTTAACTTTGACAGGTTAAAATACCTTGGTATCTGCTTCAGTTCCTAATTCCATTTTATACCTCTCTGCTTTCTAAAGAGGTACTTAAGTACCTGGAATAACATTGAAAGGGGAGATCATGTATAGTGGTCTTATAACCAACTGCTAACAGTGAACAACATTTTCCTGTGCCATAAAATCTTAGTTATCTGACAGACATTGGGGCTTGCCATGCAAATCACTACAGATAGTACCTTTAGTTTTGGCAGTCTGCAGCCTTGAGAAAGTGCATTGTTGTTTCTAAAGAAAAACAAATGAATAGATTAGGCTGGGTGACACTAACCAGCATCCAAAAGAAATTTTGTTCTACATGCTGTTAGTCCAAGTTTTGTTGAATATGAATCTTCATCCCATCATATAGTCAAGTGTTATAACCAGACACTTCTACTTTTTAGAAGTTGGGGTTTTTTAGACTGTAGATTTATGACAAATCACATGGAACTAACTCACTAATAACACTTATTTTGATTCTAGGTATCTCATGTCATAGGGACTCATAGGATATATACCACTTTATCTTGTTATGCCACTGTTTAGCCCAGGAAGGAGAGAATAATTTCACCTCCAACTCTTGTTGTATTAAAGTGTTTTTGTAAATTTGTTTGCTATTTATTAAAACTCTGCAATGAACCCTGAGAAACAGAACTCATTTTCCCATTTAGCAAATGAAGGATGTAGAGTGTAATCTTTGTTCTTATTATTGAACACACAACTATACACCTGTCCCATGGAAATCAATAACTGTTCTTTATAAGTAAAAGCTAACCTGGCTGAGAAAGATCTATATGGCATTTTAACATTTTGAAATCTGGAAACAATAGCAGTGCTGGTGAAATAAAATACAGATTTTTGGTTTTTTATACAGTCCCTTTAAACCATTCTATTTAAAGCAGTTTCTCCTCTTGTTAATTTGTGACTAAACAAGGAATGTCAGTGTAGCTCATCTTTTCTGTAGATGGATAACTTTCATCAGAGTATCTACTAGTCCCATCTAGCAGAACTTTTTCTCCCTGGCTACTCCTGAATAGACTGAAGTAGGGCAAGTTCAATACTATCCTCATCAAGCTCTAAATCCCTTTGTCATCCAAAGGGACCTGGACAGGCTGGAGAGGTGGGCCTGTGCAAACCTCATGAGGTTCAACAAGGCCAAGTGCAAGGTCCTGCACTTGGGTTGGGGCAACCCCCGATATCAATACAGGCTGGGAGATGAGGGGATTGAGAGCAGCCCTGCGGAGAAGGACTTGGGGGTACTGGTGGATGAAAAGCTGGACATGAGCCAACAGTGTGCGCTTGCAGCCCAGAAGGCCAACCGTATCCTGGGCTGCATCAAAAGAAGCATGGCCAGCAGGTCGAGGGAGGTGATTCTGCCCCTCTACTTGGCTCTGGTGAGACCCCACCTGGAGTACTGCGTCCAGCTCTGGAGCCCTCAGCACAAGAAGGACATGGACCTGTTGGAGCGAGTCCAGAAGAGGGCCCCAAAAATGATCCGAGGGCTGGAGCACCTCTGCTACGAAGACAGGCTGAGAGAGTTGGGGCTGTTCAGCCTGGAGAAGAGAAGGCTGCGGGGAGACCTTATTGCAGCCTTTCAGTACTTAAAGGGGGCCTATAGGAAAGATGGGGGCAGTCTTTTTAGCAAGGCCTGTTGTGACAGGACAAGGGGTAACGGTTTTAAACTAAAGGAGGGGAGATTTAGGCTAGATATAAGGAAGAAATTTTTTACAATGAGGGTGGTGAAGCACTGGAACAGGTTGCCCAGAGAGGTAGTGGAGCCCCATCCCTGGAAACATTCAAGGTCAGGTTGGACAGGGCTCTGAGCAACCTGATCTAGTTGATGATGTCCCTGCTCACTGCAGGGGGGTTGGACTAGATGACCTCTAAAGGTCCCTTCCAACCCAAAGCATTCTATGATTCTAAAAAACCCCCCTACCAGAACCCACCCCACCCCCCAACTACATTTCCAAACTATGTTTTATATCTCTGCTGTAGGATATACATTACAAGATTAACTTTGATTAAATACCCATACTTTCTCTCTTGCAGCATCACATTTGGGATCTACATCTGCAAGGAGTAATCAATCTGAACTTTCATTTTTGGTGAAAATACCTGACCTCCAATAACCTACAGCACTTTACAATTTTCAAGTAGCAGTCATGATCTTACCCTGCTCCTCTTCTTGTTAACCACTACCTCTTTCTCCTACCCCCATGATATTTTTTTAAGTGGTTGCTGCTGTGACAGTTCTGCTAAAGCATTAGTTACTTTCCTCATAGGAAATCCCTAGGGTAATATCACATTAAACTACCATTAACCTGATACCAGATTATCAGCTTCAAACCTCTTTCCAATTCCTCACCTTTAGCAGATCGGTTTCTTTCCTTTTCATACCATGTGGCACAAGTAACTTCTCTGCTTTTTGGGAAGGGTGTTGCTTATGAAGCTGGCAGACCAAAAAACCCAAAGCTAAGGTTAACTCCAAACGCTGCTGACCTCTTTTGAACAAATGAAAAGGTATGAGTATTACAGTAAGTATACTAGTTCTTGGAATAGAGGTATTCAAGTACTTATTTTACAGTTCTATTCTCATTTGTCTTTAACTTCAATCTAGAAATTATACACTCATTTGACTAAAACTTACACCAGATGAGAACACTTAAGATATGTTAGTAATCTTATCCCAGATTAGAAAAATCCTTTAACTACTGTTTCATCCATCTAAACAAGATACGGTAACCACCACCACACTTGAGCAGTGTAAGCGCAATGATGTTTCCTACAGTTCCTCTGCTCAACCAGAGGGTTTAATAGGAAACTCTTCCTGGTGATAGACATTTTTTAATTAACAGAAATCTATAAATAAATGGAATTAAACATTGCTTATAAGGAAAGAATATTAAAGTTACAGTTTAACTTAGAGCTGAAGTTATGAAATTACAAACTTGCGCACCTTACAACTCCTTCAGGTGATCAAATACTTAGAAAGGGTATAGGAATTAGACATCTAAAGGACATGTAAAGGACATGCACATAACCACCCTAAAGTCCTTGCAGTGCTGCATAGCTCTGCCTTCTTTAGTACGTTCACCAAAGGTCAATTTCCTCAACTTGGATCCTCAGTGGACTTCAACAGGTCTTAAGTGTCATAAAATTAGTAAACATTGTCCTTATTTTCATCTCTTCACTTTCACCTTTTCTCTCACACTTCCCATTTAAAAAAACTGCTTACTCCCTATTCTCCCATGGGTAGAAAACACTATAACAAATTTAGCTATTTTAAGAGATCTCTCATAGTTGTAAGAGTTGCCACCCTTTCATTTCCTCCTGGATTCAACCATGGCATTTCCCACTTCATACACCAATTTAATGAGCTCCCTTTTTATGGCAAAATTTAGTGACTAATGAATGAGATGCTCCTGGAAGATGGATCCAGTATTCCAAAGTTTTTTTCAATCCATGAATAAACAAAGAGTTTCACCAGTTGAACAGTTGTTTCTATGAGACATACTTGTTTACCTGTAATTGCATATTCAGAAATAACAGTTCAAGCAGTTAGATATGTTGTTTGTTTTGGACATTACAGACCGTTTAAAACTATTGTTTTCATTTAGAGTGAGCAACTTTCATAATAGTTTGCTAATAAATCAACCTCCTGCAAGAATTTGAGATGCTGTCTCACCTAATGGTAACTTCACCTGTGGATATAATGATCTTGCTTACATTACATACTCAGCTGGAGACAGAGTGAGAGATTGTATAATTTTGGTAGTACATCAACTAAAATGAGGGAGTTCATCAGAACTTTCTGTAAACTAATACTACTACTAATTTTGGAGATTAACTGCTGCACAGAGAGTGAGATCAGGGTCTCAAGTTGCAGAAGCATCATATTGAAACAATAAAGCATATTCTGAGCTCACCACATGGAAAGGTACATGCATAGATCTCCATGTACCCCCGTGCTTACTAAATGGGAAAGGACAAAAATCAATAGTGAGGGAAATTGCATTTTCAGGCTTCAAAGTGCTGCAAGTAATGCAGAAGAAAAAACTATTGAAAGTAAAGCAACCAGCAGTGTCCTTCCCACACAGAACTTGCTTTTGCTTAGTATTTGCATTGGCAATTTATATTGATGTGGCTATGGCTCAGAGTAATGGACTAATCTTGAATACTGATGAAAACTACCAACTAATAACAAGAGCTAGATGTATTATCATAATCTCCCTGTCTGCAAGAAACCTAATAGATAATTATGAATATTTGAGTGGGATAAGTATTTTAACAAGTGGTAATGACCTCATAATTCAGTGCTGGAGAAAAGCCACCGATTCTTTTAATTAGTGTTTTTCCCCACAACCTGTTCGTATTAGATTTAGGGAACAATGGGTAAACTCTTGTGAAGCTACTAAGATCTAAGTTCTGATATATTGCATTTGCAACCATGACTTTGTCATTTGTAATGAATAGAAACATTGACACCTTATATTTCAGATTTCTGTTTTTCTCCTACAGGTTGCTCGGTACTTTTACTGTCAGTATCACATGAGCAGTTACTTTTTTTTGATGAAAGACTATTTAGAAAGTATTTAATAGAACTGTTAAACACCATCCAAAAATTTCACAAATGAAGCAATTCATCACCCTAAGACAGATGTACCTTTCATTTCACGTAGACCTTAAAGATGTGCTTTGGTTTTAGTACTAGTTTATTTGATTTTCCACTAGCTTTATATGGTGTAACATGTAGTTCTCAAAAAAAGCAGGCACTAAAGCTTTTTTGTTTGCTAGTATAATGCTATAAACACTAGTTAATGCTGGTTGGAAAATGGTAGGGTAGTCCAGTGCAAAGATTCTTTGGATTATCCATCACAATGTTGGTCTCCACCATGTTCCTTTTTTTTTATTTGTTTGTCACTTAAGTGTGAGGCATCTTTGAGGAAGGGAGTAGGTATTTTTTGGCTCTGGCAGGAGAACACAGTTAAACATCCACAAGCTTCCTCTGCCTCCTTCCTCCCTCCATGTCTAATGGAAATGTTTCTTCACAAACCTTGTTTTCTATTCTGGCATTAATGCTTGCACTCTAAGTGCAAAATGAACAAAATTGGTGGTTAGGCTACAGATCAGCTTCAGGCAAAAACTACCCCACACTGTTCCAATGTATATAAAAAAGAAAACTTGAGTTTTGAGGATCAGTTCCTATTTCTTATAATATGCTTTTATAGCCTAATGGCATCTTCCCACTGTACCGATGTTTCTCACATTGGTTTAATCCCCCTGCCCCCAAACACACCTTCAAGGATTTCATCTCATACATTCATTGCTCTTTTGATCCTCTGAATATCCAGAAAAACCAAATCATTCTTGAAAGGATGGGCAGCATATTGCTACAAT
>VYZW01017785.1:27388-38737 GCA_013401315.1 Balaeniceps rex
CTTTCAGTCAAGGTGTAGTGGCAGACAAAAAAGCCAACAACACATTGGCCATCACTGGAAAGGATGCAGGCAAAACAAAACAGAAGCCCACATTGCAAGTGGTTCTGATCTCCATGTCAAAATGCAGCTTGAGCAGCTGCCTCATGAGGAAAAGCTAGAAAGGTATCAAACCTTTCATTTTGAAGAGGAAAATGCTGAAGGGGATATGATCATGTTTCAAAAACCATGAAGATGCTGTATGGTGTAGAGGCAAAGCTGTTACAGCCCAATCCTGCAATAGTGGAAGTAGGGGGCACTCAATAGCAGATTCAAGAAGTATTACACAGCAGGCTGTGAAGTTCTGGGACTTGCTTCTGTCAGATTGTGAAGGCAGGCTCTAACGGCAGGTTCAGAAGGTGTTTAGACAAATTCAAGGACCACAGATTCATTAATGGATATCAAATAGGACTAAGCAGGGAAGTAGCCTCTGATGCCCATAACATCATCTTGGATGCTAAGCAAATTGAGGGAATGGAAGGCAGACAGTGGGCAGGATCTCAAGATAAATAGCTTCTGCTTTTGTCGCTGGACAGACCGCAAGTCTGACTCAGTAGGCCATAGCTTAGGTTCTCATTTGTATGGAGCAGGAGTGAAATCACAGCTGTAAAAAGGGCTCCTCTCCCTTTTTACTTTAATTATATACAGCTGCACCTATTCAGCTTAGAAGTTAAATGGCATGCTTCAATTCCAGGCTCTGGCATGTGATCCTTATCTGATCATGCAATTAGTTTGTACAATTAAGAAGCAAAGCTCAGTTCTTCATGCATGTTCATGTTTACATTACTCCCAATTTTTACCAATAAGTTCATAGATTATCAAATCAATTTTGAAATCCACTGCATTTTTAGAGACCTTGCCTCCCTTGACACATTTTTCTAGAAATGCTGACTCTGCTATTGTTGGATAGGGAACACTAGCTTGAACAATGAAACCTGGCATCAAACATTAAATTACTATTCAAAAACTAAAAAAGCACTGAAATGATTCAAATTCCTAAATATAAGACCAAGTAGCTTGATTGCTGAAAATGCCTACTCAGCAGTCAGGGACAAGAAAAAAAAAGCACTGAAAGATTTATAGGAGTCTTATCTCTTAAGACTGAGTGGGGAGAAAAAAAAGAAAAAAAGAGACCTTCATAAAGCAGCCCAATACTTTTGTGAGATCTTTTCTGACTCAGTATTAGAGACAGGAAGACTGAGAACAGAGGTGAGTAACCAACCCTGCTAATGCCTATCAATAAAGGATCTTGGCAGTGCAAAAGTCTGGTTCAAATAGTGCTTTGGGGACCCAACAGCAAGTTCTGGGACTACTACCACAAGATGTACGATTTAGCCAAAGTGCTGGTGAAGGTCTTTCAGAAAGCAGAATGCTAACACATCTCTGGCCACATATCTCAAGTACATTCATTTGCAGTGCTTTTTTCTTGGCTTCTCCATTTTGCATTCAGAGAAGGCATAAGAGAAATGTTAAATAGCGGTCACCCGTAATGGCTTGTAAACTACATCTAATAAGGAAATTTAGTTATAGTTATTTCTAGGGATAACATTACTATTAGCTGCAAATAGTTTTTGAAACACCCCACAGTTGTGAAGCATTTTGCTAGATATGTCACAGACCTTACAAAGGCATCTACAAAAACTGTTTCCATCCAAATGCTGATCGTTTTGTAGAAAAGGTTAATAGGCTTAGCTAGCTTAGGGCTACATTATAGTAAGAGCTGTTAAAAAAAAGCGAAGTGTGCTGCTGAAATACATTCAGTACTTCCTACCACAGTCTGAAACATATGATTTAGAGGTAGAGGAGTACTGAGGTAAATTTAGTGACCTAAGGTATAGTCCTATAAACATATTCACAGATGAGAGAAACTACATTTTTTATTATTTTAAGTACTAATATGAAAAGTCCATTACATTCTACGGCTAAGCTCTCTGAAAGGACTTTAGCTTCCATTAAGCTAAGACATCCCATTAAAGCATCTAAATAAATATGATTCTTGTAAAATTCAAACTCTAGTGTAAAAAAAACCCAAGAGTGTAAGTCTGTTCTGAAGCCTGGCCAGTTACTTAGGTGCCTTAATCAGAACTGCAGACTGAAGAATCCAGGACTATGACAAAATCAAATTTATCAATTCTTACAAAGATTTTCCTCTGCATACTCTTTCCATTAACTTTTAATTTACCTTACACCTGACATGCTTTTCTGTTAACATGATCACACAGTGTCCTTCTGTTCCGAACAGTAGTCCAGTAAGTTACACTAGTTTCCAGAAATTCTCAGAAATGAGATAATTACCTTTTTCTTCCTAAAATTTTTGACATTTATCAAACTCAGATGCTACAAATTTATTGAGGAAAAAATATACTTAAAAAGGCATCATAAGCGTTGTTAGAAAACTTAGAAAGCTCATTTGAAAGTAGAGGATTGCAATTTGCAATGACTAAAACATTTATTGTAAGAAGAGTTTTTTTTAAAAAAACAATTCTCAATGGGATGAAAGACTTGATAACATTATGGTTTTATGTGAAATGTTTCTACTCTCTCCAGAATAGTATTTTATTGTTGTTGAAAAGGCAAACATGACACTATACGTGTGGTCAGAATACAAGGAACAGGAGAATTTAGCTTTCCTTGTCTTAGGTGTGCTTGTCCTCATCTCCCATGATGCATCCCGACAACTCTTATTACGGCAACAAAGGACATGGAGCTAGGCAATGGAAACTCATAAGGGAATCCAGCTAGTGCAGAAAACTTATCACACTTTGAACGGTAGTTCCATATGACAAAACCGTAAAATTTCAGGATGCAAGTTTTCTTAAATTTTCAACTCTTTATAATTTTCATCCATAATTAAAGATCATGTAAGGGAACTGAATTTCAGTACCAGAGTGAAAGTTTTGACATAGAAATGACACTGATATCCTAAGACACCTTTTTCAAAGAAATATTTTTATTTTACGCTCATCACATTCTGTCCTGTTGCAAAGAAAACTAGCACACAGATACTCAAAATTATGCTTTCAAAACCATTTCAGGATAATGAAAGAAATTATGACCTAATAACGTACTAACAAGCAAAAGCTTACCAAAATACTATCTGTGTAATGAGAAACCCTTTTGGCCTAGAGCAATTACAGACTATCAAACTGTGTGTGCATCCTTTCAAATGCAGACAGTTCAAAAAAATTGTAAATACTCAAGCAGGACAAAAATGAAGATTTCGTATGAAAGGAAAGGAGTACAGGCTTACAACATAATCTCAATTAACCCTTACCTTTTTAAGCAAAAATAAAAATCTAAATCACTCTAGGAAGCTATTTCAACAGCCTAGAGCATTAGAATAGCATCCATTTACAAAATAAGGAATTACAGAAGATATTCCCAATGTCCATGAAAGTTCTTAACATCAATAATCGACTACAGAAACTCCTTAGTCTTCACTGATCTGAATCTAACCACAAAAGCAAGATTTAAGGTTATCACTATCTGACTGCTCTTCAGTCACACACATTTTGAAAAAAGATTTAGTGATGTCTGATGAACATCAACAACAACAAGAAACTCATTGCCGTTGTACTCCATGAACACACTCTATATTTTGAAAAGTTACTGTGTGCACCTATTCACACACTTAAACAGGTTAGGTGAAAGATAAGTATTTGCTTAAGGTACATGGAAAACAGACTTTAGCACATCCTTTCATAAATGAAAACTTGGAGGCTACCCTATTTGTGGTCCTGTTATGCTGTACACTGAAAGGAATTTGTTATTTTAGAAAATGTCCAAGCATAAGCAAGAAGCTCCCATTCCTAAAACAAAACAAAACAAAACAAAACAAAAAACAACCCAAAAAAACCCCCCAAACCAAAAACCAAAACACACTACTACAGCATATAAGAGAAGCCAAGTAACTTCTAAAAAATATTAAATACAATACTTGGTAGTCTCTCTGACCTAAAAACTGGGACCCCCAGCATGCTACTGTCCAGATTCTGTTGATCTTGTTTTTAATGACAATTCAATGAAGCAGTCACCGTTTTTAGTTTAAGCGGAAATCTGCTATTATGAATACATGCTTCATCAGTAATTATTCAAACTGAAGTCGGACTCATCTCTAAGTTTCCACCTTCCAATTTTACTCACCTACTTAGCAATCTTTCCACTGTAAAGATTTTCATTCTACTCCACATCATTTCACCAGAAAGAAACCTGTTTTCCTTGCCAGGTTTTCCCTCTCCATATGCCTTTAAGTTCAGCATTGCTCTATAGCAAGTAGCATACAATAGGGTACCAGGGCCTTTTTTTACATCTACCTTATAATTTCTATAATTACACATGTAAAACATATCTGATATATTACATGTGGTCATCATTAAGATTGGGATGTATGTGTAACCTTGCAGCAGTAAACAAATACAAGGACTGCATCATGCAGATCGCCACACTGATAATGAAAGAACATTTTCCTTCTGGAGAAGCTTCAGTAAAAGCTTTATCTTTCACTATTTCCCAATAACATATCAGCAAGCTGAAAAAACCCTCTCAATGCATTTGACTGCTGCTGATGAATGAGAATCCAAAGCCAACTACCATTTTGTAGTGAAGTTTTTCATAATCCCAAACTCCTACCAAGTACAGATGTAATCAAAATGTAAGTAAGCCTTTAACATTGTTGGGATTAAGAGTTTTTATCTGTAAATCTTCTATAATGGAGGTCCACAAGTTGCACCTCCCTTAACATACAGTACGTTGGCATGTACACCAGAGTCAGAAGTCAGACTCATTTTCTGAAGTCTTCTCTAAGAGCGAACTTAAAGTACTAGGAAATGTTACAAGGCAGTTCTTTATATAGATATTCTGAATATGCAAATACTACTCCATATATAAAAGAAATGCTAGCTTTAGATACTACATGTTCTTCAAAAGAGCTAAAAATAAAAAATATGTATTCTTTTGATTAAAACAGAAATTTGAATTGAAAGTGAAGTACCATGTCATGTAGCATGATACTAACCCTAACATTAAGTAGTTTTTTTACTTTTTTCCTGTCAAGCTGGTTGTCTACTAATTTCTGTGTAGAAGCAGTATTAAGTGAGCTGATCTGATCACTGCTTTGTTTTTTCCAGAGTTATTGTCGTGGCTTAACCCCCTGTTGGCAACTAAGCACAACACAGCCGCTCGCTCACCTTCCCTCCTGCAGTGGGATGGGGGAGAGAACTGGGAAAAAAAAATAAAACCTGTGGGTTGAGATAAAGGCAGTTTAATAAGACAGCAGAGGAAGAGAAAATAATAATAATAATAATGATAAAAGAATATACAAAACAAGAGACGCACAATGTAATTGCTCACCACCTGCCAACTGATGCCCAGCCAGTCCCCAAGCAGTGATCGCTGTCCCCCCGGCCAACTCCCCACAGTTTATATACTGAGCATGACGTCATACGGTATGGAATAGCCCTTTGGCCAGTCTGGGTCAGCTGTCTTGGCTGTGCCCCCTCCCAGCTTCTTGTGCACCTGGCAGAGCACGGGAAGCTGAAAAGTCCTTGACTAGGGTAAGCACTACGTAGCAACAACTAAAACATCAGTGTGTTATCAGCATTCTTCTCCTACTAAATCCAAAACACAGCACAATACCAGCTACTAGGAAGACAATTAACTCTATCCCAGCCAAAACCAGGACAGTTATATATAATTAGCTAAAACTATACAAAAGCTAAAGAACAGTAATTAAGGAGGTACAAAGAAACTAATTTGGGAACAGCATAGATTGTTAAAACAAAAAGACAAATGTCGTTTCAAATTCTGCCTGAAAATGCCCTTCATGATCAAGACTATCACGCTGTAAGTTTTGAGTTTTGATGTGACAGTAGTGTTGTCACAATCTGAGAAATATAGACTGTCCACTGCCACTAGAGGCAGTAATTTTTAGTGATCATCATTTTTATATAAAAAGTAGGACAGAGTCTGACCCGTGACATTCTGCTAGGAGTTTTTGGAGGACAGATGTATAACAGTGCAAAATTATCCATTAACATGAATTAATACATTCTATAAGTCACTCATATTAGTTGTATTTAAGGCTACAGAACAATCTTTGATGGAAAAAAGGCTAAACTGTATTTAAAATACAATGATATGAAAGAAAGAAACTTTATGAAGGTTTGAGTCTGTTACCAATTTTGGTAGAAAATGTCACTGAATAAAAGGTTAACTATGACTTACAGAGAGATACATAGCCTCACACACCACATATAGACTTATCTCTAAAATATTTCTATCAGGTACTTGGAAAGTTTAATGAACAGTTTCAAACCAGTTTAGTCAGAAAAGTCTCAAGTGAAAACGGAACATAATTCTATTTTCAGCTTAAGAAAATGACTTGTATGCAACATGTAGCATTATAGATAGTATTAGTGTTTACAATCCCATACGTGTTCTTTATTCATATGTTTATTTACTTGTTACTGGTGCACTGTACACTAAAAGAATGTATTACTCAAAGTATTATCCAGTATTTGAGAACAAAGAACTAATCAACACTGTCATTCAGAGAAGGACAGAGGAAAACAGACAGTATTGTATGTACATTTAAAATGAAAAAAACTAAAATAATCTTTGTGCTGTGTGAAGATTTCAAATATCTATATGTACATGAACAAAAAAATTACACAATATATCATACTGTTCCAATTTTAATATGTTTTACTTAGAAAGTAAAAACCAGTTCCTCAACATGCAAATACTCTATTGAGAAAGATAACAGACATGTTCTTGGTTTTTTGGTACTGGCTAAACCACATGCTTAGCAGCCATCTTGCAGTTTGGGCATAGTCTGAGACTACAGGTCATAGTCAGGTCCAAGATGCAGCTTTCAGACTTGTTTCTGCCGTTTCAGATTTGTAGGGAGAGCCATTTCAGAAAATCTTATGTTCAAAATGTTTACTCCAAAAGTATACCATAGCAGAAGGTCTCTTTAGGGAACAAAGATCACATTGTGTTAAGTTAAACTTGATTTTATTTCACCATAAACAAGAAAGTGAGCTAGATGTGACAGCTGATACACTAATGTTGCTAAAGTAATTTTAACTAAAGCATTTAGTGGGGTACAAAGATTCCTGACACCTACTAGTCTGAAACAAAAAATGCATTAACTGAAGACTGCTTAGCTCTGGAGCAACAATACTGAATATACCCGGGTACTTCCAGACTCCAGTTATGCTTCCCAAGGTCAGCTCACATGACCCTGGAGTTTTGGTGTAGAAACACCTAGAAGGTAGTTACTGAGATTATAATCTAAAATCTGATTCCTGTGAAACAGTTTCAACCACTAAATGTGACAGATTTCAAAACTTAAAAAACATTTCTGCTCCATCAAAACTTTTTATTTCTATGACTGAAACAAAGACATTCAGCTATTTAACTGATATTAATTCCTTATTTCCTGCCCTATCAACGACTTGAGTAATAATATAAACTGTTAAACTTGTAGCTTTATGATGCGTTATGATTTAGCCCTGTTCTTCAAAAGATTATTCTGCTTTTCTATTTTTCTGAAGTCATTTAAATGCAACTAAAATGTTTAGCTTTTAAGAACTTGAAAACAAGGTTTTCTCAAATCTCTTAATTGAATTCCTATTTTTCACATGAAGCCTTTACTAAGACTAACCATCAGTTTATCAGTATTAACAATGTAATGTTTAGGTTATTTAACATAAATAAAATATTTAACTTGCAGTTAAAACAGATTTTCATCATGCATGTAATTTAGCAAACACTTAAAGATCAGTAAGAAGACTAGGAACTAAGACCCTGCACTTTGGTTCCATGTCCAGAGTAAGAACTTCAATGAAGAAATCTCCATTTTTGCAATTTCTGAAAACAATACATCATTTCTCAGTATAACAAAATTTGTTACATTGCAATAGGCAATTTTAGACCTATGGAATTCCATCCTTACAAGGATGTTACAAAGTCAAAATCATATACTACGTAAGTCAGTTCTAGTCCTAGACCTACACCACAATTCTCTGAGCAAAAATAACAAGCCAAAAAAACTATAAATATGCCGAGAAAGTAACAGTATCAAAGAAAGAGCAAAAAATGAAAAATCAGATCCCAAAAGAAAAAAAAAATCCCTGTTTGGTGGATATCACCAGTCTCTAAATGCCTCACAAACTGAAGAGCATATGGGTCATGCTCTACTTCCCAGACTGACTTGAAAAAACATTGGTGTTCATTTTAGAAGGTATTTCAATGATTTAAAGCCTTACTGGCAGAGCACTGTGTAATAGCTAAATTCTTTGTACTCTAAGCCCCAGCATCAGTGAAAATTGTTCTGACTAATTCTTATTCCTCTATCTAAGCAGTTTCTGGAATAATACAAACCATCAGAGAACCTATGGAAAGCAAATAAATTCAACACCCACAAAATTACAGCCACAGGAGTGTATTATGGAATCAACTTTTGGACATCATTAAAAAAAAAAAAAAGCCTGTTATAACAACTGTTGCATGTTTTATGTCTCTTCAGCCAGCCAGAAACGGCCCCTACCACTACTACAAAATGAGCAAGTTCAAACTAAGCATGTATTTTCTGTGTATCTTATGTTCCAGCTGTCACCTCCTCTCTTGTTTAAATGGAAGCTAACAGGGAAAAAAATGCTTTGTATTTGTCACTTGCTTTGACTGAACATATTTATTATGCCATGTTTTCACTGTACACTAACTATTGATCAGACAACTTCCTGGTGTCCACAGATCCAAGACCACAGAATATTTAAAAACTGGAAGGCATCTCTGCAGATCACCTCGTCCAATCCCCTGCTCAGAGAAGAGGCACACAAGGCAGGATGCCCAGGATAATGGCCAGTCAGCTTGTCAGCATCTCCAAGGATTAAAATACCCCTTAGGTATTAGCCTGTTCGATATTCAATCACCATCATAGTAAAAAAAGGGATTTCTTATTTAATGTCCTCTGTTTCATTGCGTGCCCATTGCCTCTTCTCTTGTCATGCCACATAGAACCACTGACAAAAGTCTGGCTTTGTTGCCTTACTCCCCACCCCATCAAGTGTTCACATACATTGACAAATCTTTCACATCCAGTGTCACACAGCTGCAGTGTACCAGAGATGACCTTGAGCACTAGCAGCTAAATCCTAAGGCAGGGTGAGGGGAAAAACACTCCCAGAGCCCATTGGTGCACTTAGGGAATAAGTAGACAACTTGTTTTCAAAGTTTCGTGTAGAGGTGTCCCTACCACATCTCTGGAGACATTAATACAAATTACTTAAAGCTGACAAGCTGGACACTCCACATCAGTGACAGTCATGAAACTGTATGTACTGTTTGGTACATACATTGACTGTTTGGTCAATCAAGAGCACACACAAATCTGGTGGAAAAATTGCAAACATTTCATTTAATAATCTCTAAAATAACTGACCTTAATAAATAGAAGAAAGATCAATAGGTCTTCATATAAGTAGATCAGAAATATTCATGTAAGGTGGGCTTTATATAATGTATACTGGCAACAGAAATCCTAAGCAGAAGGACACAGCTTTGTGCTGAGCACCTGTCCAAGACCAAATTTCTCAATTCTGATACTGGCATGCACTGGGAACATACACTCAGCACGTGTTACCCATGCTGTCCCCTGTTGGCAAAAGAAGCACAGTACCATTCTTACTGTATTTTTCTAATGGAATCAAATTAGAAAATATAGGAAGATGTTGACTAAAGGCATTTAAGGACATGTAGGAACCCCAAAACTCACCAGTGGTTTTGGAGAAAATTACACATTTAGAAAATGTTTAGCTCCTATTTATTATTTAAAAAAAAAAAAAAAAGAAACAAACAAAAAAACAAACAAAATGAACAAATCCAGCTGCTAGTTTATCACCAGTTTATGAAAAAGGTAGAGCTGGAATGCACTCACAGTACATCCTTTGCAATTTATTTCCTAGCCTTCATTCCAATAGTTTCTCCATTACTCTTGAAGACTGACCTTTCAGTGGCATGTTAAAGGACTAATAGTTTAAACAGTAAATATAGCTTTTGTGTAGCAACACCATTCCTCATTCCACTGCATTTCTACTTTACACAATATTACCTCTAGCTGTCAACATTTTTAAATTATCTGCTTTCTGCAGGAAATGTTTATATCCTCTCTAACCCTTGAGAAATACAAGACAGCACATTTTTTGCATTATTTTTCATTGTTATTCCAAATTAAGGTGTTACATGACAATTATATCCCAAAGCATAAATTGTTGCATATGATTAAAATTACAGGAGCTCTATGTTATTTTTTCTTATATTTTCTCCCCTTTTCTTCAATTTCTAAATAAATTTGTCTTTTTGTTTCTTTTGGAAGCATCTGAAGCTTCAACACAATCTAAAAGTCCCAGATGTCTTGCAGAAACAAATAAAGTTAATTTCAACTTCTACTACCCACATGCATGTTCAAAAACCTGATCTATGTTACGCAAAGTACTATAGTGTATTTTGATAGCATCAAATACAAGATAAATGTAACTGATGGGTAATAAACAATTCAGAAGACACAAATGTGTCTATGGAAAGGCTAAGTCATGTGAGGAAGAAGGTGATCATCAGGGTTTCTGATACTGACCAAAAACATGGGAGAGGTCCTTTACCATACTGTTCAGAGAACAGGATGCAGGATTGGTTTTCCCCTCATAAAAGGAATAAGACATCATCATTTGTTCTCAGAAAGCAGTAGGTGCAACTAACTGAGAAAAAGGAGGTAAATTAAGATTTTCGAGACAGGACCACTACAGTGAAATTGCTTATAATCATAGGTGTTTTCCTCTCTCCTCCAGTGTTAGGAAATCTTATAAATTAAGCCAAAGCAATGGATGCAATGAGAGGTAAGAGATTTAGTTGCTTGATACATTTTTCACTTTATTGTGATTTTTTTCCAGAAACATAAGTATTATTTTTAGCAAATAAACCTTGTCTGGCTGGCGAATGCATATTAGGTCAGTCCCAAGAGCCCATAATAGTTCAGAAAATGGTTACTGATGGCAAAAGTGTCTTTGCAGCAATCCCAAAGGAATTACAGATCAGGTGGAAAACCATCTTCTGTATATTCAAAGAACCCTCCNTTACTCACTCCTTCACAACTTTCCTAACTAAACTCCCACAATAGCACAGCACAGAAGAGACAGTATTTCACATTTCACACCAAGATGAGTAGGTAGGGTGAGGGAGAGAATCTCTCTGGAGAAATTTGTTGGTTTACATATGTAATCACAACTGAAGACGTTTAATCCTTTTTTTCTGTTC
>VYZW01017787.1:0-14088 GCA_013401315.1 Balaeniceps rex
CATTCTATGATTCTATGATTCTATGATTCTATGATTTATCATCATTTATTTATTCTTAGGATTCTAAAGTTGCCATTTTATCCAGCCAAATAGTAGGTTCTTTATGTTCAACTGATCTCAACGGGATTTATGTCTTCTGAAAAACTGGCCTCATGTACGTTACTTCCAAGTATATGAATTACAGTCATAGTAAAAACATCTCAGTATAGGAGGATAGATTAAAAGGTTATAAAGAACTATATTGTTTGAAGTTCCAAACAATATGAAGCAAAAGGAAAAAAAATCAGATTTTTAAAAAAGCTGCTGCTCTTAGAAAGATAAATCCCATTTCACTGTGTAACACATCTTCCACAAAGGCAAGATTATGCAAGAGCAATAATCTAATTTGAAGAACCTTAAGGAGGTGAGCATTAGATTTAAAAAAACAATCCATGTCCTGCAAGAGAGGTACTGATGGTGGCATCTACAGATGGCACTGAAACACTGGAGGATGTTTTATCCTGGAGAATACAGAATGAAAAACCATTCAAGTAGAGTAACTAGCTGACTAAACTCTGTACTTTACAGTCTATAAAAAGTGTTAAATGTCATACAGACAAGGTCTTTCAATAAATAAGTTAATGAAATCATTTTTTCTCCACTTTGTTTAACCCAAAAGGCTATAAAGTTTCAGCTGAGCAGTGCAATACTGCTCAGAGGAGAGGTGCTTTGAACTTCTGCTTGCCTCAACACAAGAAAGAACAGGACTCTGTTTCTTTAAGAGTGTTGAGTGTCTTTTCTGGGTGACATGGCTTTCCCTTTGGAAAATAATGAAAAGACGGAGAGAGAGAGCACCTACTAAAGACAAAGGCAGATTTACACCTCACCAGTGGCAGCCGTAGCAGCTGCAGGACCTGTTAGCAAGACTGCATTTTCAGACTCAGCAAGGGACAGAAGGATATGCCCACCATGAGCGAGTTACAGCCCTGGAGCCACTCTTCTTGCTCAGAGGAGGGCAATGAGTGATGCTGCGATGCCTCTGCAGGCTAATGATACCTTGGTGGGCTTTCCAGATCTCCCTGCAAGGCAGGGTTCTTGCTTGATTTCAGATTTCAGTTAGGTTCCTCCAGGCAGGCACAAAATGAGCAAGAATGGTCTCTGGGGTGCCACCTCTGAGGATAAACCATGTTTGCAAGGCAGTAGTTTTGTAGATGTATATTTTTTTAATATATTTTTGCATATTTGATGTAGGTACACTGCACCCTTCTAGATGTTTCTGCTAGAGAAGCAGGGTTGAAAAAATTGGCTGTGCCCTTGCTGTGCTTTATGAGAAGACTGCTGTCTTACTATAGTAACTTTTTAAAGTCTGGAAGAGCTGGGGAAGCAGCTGCACTCTGCATCCTTTATGCTTTTCACAGTGGACAAAGATGGAGAGAGGTGGGGGTGGTCTCTGTTTTAAGAGACCACCACCTCTATTTTTTTACTAAAGAACCCTTTGACCTCTGACCACTAGAGTACATTACAATATCCTGACCATTAATTTTTAATGAGGCCCACCGTATTGACGATGAAGTACATAGAGTCAAATGTAGTATAACCCACACCAATAATTTTTTCTTTTTTTCTTTTTTTTAAATAGGAGACATTCAGACAGGTAATTCAAATCTCCCTCCCTCATCCAGTACAAGTCTAGGCAGAATTTAAACAAATTAACGGACAGAAAACTTTTACACGTGCATAGACAGGGCATGTAACACAGGATTTGGATAGATGTGATGAGGCTGTGTTTTCCTACAAGTGCACACAAATGCCTCCCTGACCCGCTCTCAGTTTCAAATCCCTCTAAGCTGCCACACAGAATTATGGCCGTATAACCACAGTCTCCCAAGCAAGCGCTTTGTCTTCTCTCTTGTGGTGGTACTTCAGGCCCATCCTAGGCACAGTAGTTATAGCTATATTCATCTGAACCGGCTCACAGGATTTGTAATAAGCCCTTTGAAGGCTGTATTCAAACCTTTGTATACTTTCATATCTAGAGCATTGCTATAGAAACGTACCAAATAATGTGTTGTAACCATTGATCATACTATTATACGATGTAGTTCTAATCAACAAGAAACAAGCTGGAATTACCAGAAGCTACGGCAAGTGTCTGCAAAGAAAAAGTATGTGTTTCCAATTAGTACTTTACTGCTTTTTAAAATGGACGTGCAGTGCTTACTAATTTTCTGGCATCCTTCTTTCTAAGAGATAATGTCAGCATTCACTTCTCTAAGAATTCTGCTAGGTTAGACGAAAGTCTTTAATCAGAGGCATGTATAAATTACAGTAGCATGTAGAGAGAAACACTAACATTACTGATTTGGTACCATACAGTGTTCACAACATTTCATTTGAAGGTCTGCTGTACATTGCCTGGCTATGGAAGGACTGATGTGGTAGGCCAATATAAAAATATATATTGGCAGAAGTCTGCATGGCTTACAGGCTTCATCACACATGAGTGACAGAGCCAACTAGACAAGTTGATTGTATTCCCAGCTACTTTGGACATCTCTACATGACCCATACCTGCAACTAACAATAATCCTCTTTCATGAAAAGACATTCACTCAGACTTTATGTACTTCCATATAAAAATGTAAACAAGCATAAGCAATTATATGTGTATAAAGTAGTAATTTTCTGCCTTTTAAATTCTTGTATTGAAGAATTCTTGTTTAGAAAACATTTAAATTCTCATATAGAAAACATTTCCTTGGTTTTTACAACTTTTATTGTAGGAAAACATATGCAGAAAACATTGATATTTATCTTTTATTTGAGAACACTATATGGATGTTCATGGAGAAAAAATCTTCACCACTCACATACTTTTCATTAGGAAGCTAGATAACCAACCAAATAATATATTTTTCTCTGGATTTATATTGATTCACCCTGCTGTGAATACAAATTATAGGATATGACATTAAGATAATAAGACAAAAAAGAAAAAAAAAAGGGGGAAAATTTCTTTGTTTGCAAATCTGGAGCATTAATTGCATTCCTGTGAGGCAATCTGGATGAAGCTTCTGCTAAGCAAATTAGATATAAACTGAAGGTGAGGGCAAAAGGGTCACCACAGCAAGGGAGCATCGAGTGACAGGCACTGGGACCTCCGATGCATGGCTTGTAGAGCAGATGTTCACAAGGATGCAGTGATTATTGAACTGGTAATAAAAAAGCATCAGCTTACAGGCAGCCACGATGGATGCTGGTAATTATAAACCATCCCCTGGGAGGAAAATGACACAAGTCAGCCGCATCTCTGCAATCACAGGGGCATAATTAAAGCTCTAGTAACAGTTGTTAATAGGGTGCAAATAAAACAGGGGGAAAATTTGAACACAGTCCTTTTCTTTTTTAAAGAGACGGCAAAGGACAATGTAATTACAGAGACTGCATGCTTTTTAATTTCATGATACAGTAAAACAAAGACCTTTAATGTATTTTATACATGCATATACACACCATATCAAATAAGGCAAAAGTGATTTAGTCTTTGACTGTGTGGCATGATGGGGAGAACAGATTTTTTTACCAGAATGTTTATATTTTAATTTTCAAAATGGGCAAAACACAAATACATAAAGAAAATATAATATGTATAAATATTTGGCCATTTCATCCTCACAGGAGAGGTACAATGACTATATACGGTTAGCTAGTACTATCGGTGTTATTGTAGACACAATAATATTAAGATACTAGCAAGGCAGGTCGTGTTATCTTTTATTAGACCCACTGGAAAAAGCAGACAAATTCCCAATTTTTATACAGTTGAGGTCTATTTCAGATATTTAAAGCATATCTTTTGCATCCAAAAGTATAACTGGTATGACTGGTTAGGCTTAGTGATCTATGAATAGTTTACGTGTTCCACATCTAGCACACTTAGGACTTAGACATCAATTTCAGTAGAAATCCTTATGAAGTGCTGGCTACATAAAAAATGTAAAATCTATCCTTCATATACAATAAAGACCAGTCAATCACACTTTGGCACAGTGCGATAAAAAGTGTCTTTGGTCTAAATCTTTCAAAATTCAAGTATTCTGATCTAAAACTATAATTAGTCAAAAAAACCACATAGCTGTATTTCTCAGAAATTTTTGAATCTGCAAGTTTTTGGAATATCTCTAATCCTCTCATTTTGTTTGAGGGGTTTTGAAACTTTGTTTTCACATGCTTGACATTTTTACTGGTGTACCAGTTTTGCAGAATTTATCCAAGGGAACAGATTCTCCTCAAGTAGTATAGCATTTAAGACTTTAGTACTGTACTTGATTACCTTCCTGAATGTGAGCTATGTCATCTCATTGCTGTTTGCGTTTTTGTTTCTTTCACTCTCCTTCACGACTTTTACCAGCAGTCAGACTTGCAGGGCTCTTATCTTTTTACTTACAGATGAACATCCAACGTACAGCATCATGTCTTGGTAGTCTCTTCAAGCTCAATCAATTAGCTAATATTCAAGGGCTTTCCCGTTGTTTCTGTTTCCATCAGAATGATACAATGATGAGGACTACTGATATTTTTGGCTACAGTCCAATTTATTTGTTAAAAATGCACAGAGAATTTGGTTTTTGTGAACACAAGACAAACAAACACTAAGAAAAAGTTTCATTGTTCTGAACCTTCTTCTACACCAAGAACAAGCTTGCCTAGAGAGAACTTTCCTTTTCCAAGTCTTTTATGAGGGCTAAATCTGTACTTTGCCCTCTTGCAATGTCAACTTTGTTTTGCTTCCCAGTTCCTTAAAAACACATTTACCTGTAACTGCAACCCAAATCCTAACCTATCCCTTGCTTTTTAATCACTGGATCATTTATTTCATTACTACAAATACAGGTTCATAATTGAAGTTTGGTTTTTGCAATCATTAAACAAGAGAGAATTTCACTTTTTCTTTATTAAAACTAAATTATGAGTTTTCAGCCAGAACTGTGATTGATGGCTGCCATTAGTATCTGCCTCATATCAGTATTAAGATCACATTAGGAATCATTGATAACTGCCAATGTATTCTATTGAACAAACAGCCAATACTAATTGCTGCAGACAACCAATATGTTTAATGTAAAATACTAATGCAGTGTTTAATTAAGGAAACCTGAAGAGAATTCAATCAGATGTCAAATGTTGTGCGTGAAATTAAAAAAAAAAATATGTAAAAGAAAAGATAAAATCAACACCAACTCTGTTTTGCTAGGATGATACCATTTAAATGATTAAAATGTTAAAAATTATAAAATTAATCATATTCCAATGCACCACTGAGAAAGCTTCAGAAGAATAACATAATCGACTATTCACAATTTCCCATATGCAAAAATCTTCACTTTCACTTGGTTATGTGTTAAAGAAAAAAAAAATCTCATTTGTAATTATTTGCCAGTTCAAAACAACACAGCCAAGACTTCTAACATCAGCTAGAATAAGATTTAAAAATTACTTATTATTGTTAATATGTGGAAATAGAATAACCTGCCTCAAAATCCAAATAGATTTTTAATACTATAAATCATAGTTGTAGGAACATTTTGACACAAGGTTATATACACAAAAAGTCCAAAATTGCTAAATAATAAATAGAAGGAACAACTGGGTGAAGAAAGACTAAAGCTTTGAAACTTCTATACACTTACCTTAGATGCAGAATACAGAATTGATTACATTGTGAATTACGTTCACTTTAATAAAGAAAAGTAAGCCCTAGATAACTCTTTCATATCATGCTCATCTTCCCTGTGTGTAAGAAATGCCCACATTCCATCACTGCATCTGACACGATACATAAGCCCCATTGTCTAAAGATTAAACATCCAGGAAACAGAGCCCCTCTATAGGTTATGAACATGTTCAGTCCTACTGGAATAGTACTTTAAAATTGAAAGACTTAACTGAGAATGTATTTACTGTTGCATACATATGTAGTAATAATTCTTTAATTTCAGTAGTGTTTCACCGGTATTAAAAAGGTCGTGATGACATCAGAATGAAGCCCAATATTCATAGTACAGCAAAACTGAAATGTCATGAACTCCAAGGGTTTTACAGTATGATTATTTTAAGGTATGATCCCAGACATTAATAAGGTTTCATCCCTGTAGTACCATTACTTGCAAATGGAAGAATTATCCACTTCCGGAAAACTGTGCAATCACTAACAGTGAAATAATGGACTCTATATACAGGAAATTCAATCACTGTAAAAAGTCTGCCATAGACTACAGACTTAGAGCAAATTTGTTTGCCCTACACTGAAATCAAAGAAAGCCAGCTGAACAGGAATTAGATTTATGCCTTACACATAAACAGGTAAAGAAATTTGGGCTACTGATTTCACAAACAGCTCAATGTACAGCAGTGTTAATCGTACTCTTACACTCTTGAGCTGCAACCTGAGTGATACTTTCATCATATGTTTCAAAGTATTTTAACAGTTTACCGTGTGAAAGCTCCTTTTTCTAATATTGCTTTGGTTTATGTAATAAATTTTTAACTGATATCAGAAAATTCTGAGATTTAGATATGTATTTCTTATGTAGAATAATTAGTGAGTTTCTATAAATTAATAATGATTACCCAAATTGTTCTTCAGGCAGCACAAACATCTTCCTACTGAACAGATAAGAAACAAAATGATAGTCTTAAATGCAGTAAGAGTGTTCCTAGATACAATTGAATTCTTCCAGTATAAAAAAATCCTCAGGAGGCAAAAATATCCTCATAAATTTCATGTGATGTACATGGCCAAATTTCTGTCTATTTCCTTCCCTCCAAGGAAAAGGAAACAGCAACATCATGGAGAAGCTCATATAACTTGTTGAGTCCATATAACCATTGGACATCTTTATTCAAAAAGACCGACCATTCAAGGTAAATTCAGTTCCTTCACACTTAGCAGATAATACTGGTGCATTTGATCTATTCTTGCTAGCTTTCCTTCTTTCAGAGGCAATGATGACAGTGCTGTTGACTTTGCTCCTCCTTTGACTTGCTATTCTGTAAATCCAGGCTCCTGGCAAGTCAAATTTTGAATCTGCAGATAGGTCGGGAACAACAAGCAGTCCTATTTTCTCCTCTCAGATTTTAGGGCCTTGTCCTGGTTTCAGCTGGGATAGAGTTAATTTTCTTCCTAGTAGCTGGTATGGTGCTGTGTTTTGGATTTAGGATGAGAATAATGCTGATAACACACTGATGTTTTAGTTGTTGCTAGGTAATGTTTACACTAGTCAAGGACTTTTTAGCTTCCCATGCTCTGCCAGGTGCACAAGAAGCTGGGAGGGGGCACAGCCAGGACAGCTGACCCAAACTGGCCAAAGGGCTATTCCATACCATATGACGTCATGCTCGGTATATAAACCGAGGGGAGTTGGCCAGGGGGCAGCGATTGCTGCTTGGGGGCTGGCTGGGCATTGGTTAGTGAGTGGTGAGCAATTGCATTGTGCATCACTTGTTTTGTATATTCTTTTATCATTATTATTTTCTCTTCCTCTGCTGTCCTATTAAACTGCCTTTATCTCAACCCATGAGTTTTACTTCTTTTTTTTTATTCTCTCCCCCATCCCACTGTGGGGGAGGGTGAGCAGGCGGCTGTGTGGTGCTTAGTTGCCGACTGGGGTTAAACCATGACAGGCCTTCTCTTCTAGAATTTTTGTTGTATTACCACAGAGAGGAGCATCAGGTCTAGGGATTTTTAGCTCCTATTGCCTACTTAGGCAGTAGTGTGTCCTGTTTAGGGATAGCTGATGACTCTGCACACCATGAGTTTGCATTGTGCTGTTGACTGCGATTAAATCTGGACTCTGTCATAACTGACCATGTGTTTATGCTTAATTATTTCTTGATAGTCATTAAATTTTTACACCATTTTCTGAGATTTTCAGCAGAAAAATGCATGTCTCTATTTGTACTAATAGACTGCCACTGGCATTCAGCTTTTTACAATATCTTTACTTTCGAAATAGCTATCAGTTACTAGATTAATGTTATGGTCTCTATTAGTCCATATGGTAGCTAGCCAAATTCACATTTTGTTGCATGGTTATTATTATTACTATCAATAGCCTCACCTGGTACCCATTATCTTCATAGAGAAAATGTGTCTGCTCCAAGAGATTCTTTTGCAAGAACCTATATATTACTGAATTTTTTGGTGATAGTTTATTGTAATTTTCTATACTTTTCATTTTCTCACTGGAATCAATACCATTAATTAATTATTAAGTCAATTTGCCCCACAGCTGACTTCCTCATCTCCAATTGCTTTGAGGTAATACTTGCTACCAGTAAATGTTGCAGTTGTCGCCTACAGTTCTTGAGCCTGGATTCCTTTAAGATAAATGTGTTCTATTGGTTTCATTTTAACACAGATTTTTATGACAAACTTAGGTACAATTTTATAAGTAATAATGTTATGACTCTGGGAAGTACTGATAAGAAAATGGTGTTTCTGCTGTTAGTTGAAGTATGAAAGAGTATAACAAAAGATTTCCCCTTAGTGGTTAATATCAGCTATCATCAGTAGTTTGTCTTACAACTTTTTTTTTCTTAGTGTGTAGCCACTATAGAGTAGTATCTGAGTTAACAGAGTTACTTCATCATAAATTCAAAAGAATGTGGAGTACTTGTTAGTGAACATTACAACACACTAAAAATCGCTTGTTTTATGTCCCTATGACTTCATTTGAGTGTTTTGTGTCTTTTAAAATGTTCTATGGCAACTGGATGTAGAAATGTTTGATTTTGATCACCACCAGTGATCAAAGCAGCAGTACTCTTCCTGGCCCTGTATCCTACTGCTAACAGCAGAGAGGGTCTATATTGGATAATGATTCTAGGGATTATACAGTTATGAACTTTTATATTTAAAAAATATTTCACTTGCTACTAGTTGTGTCAAAGTTTATTTTTCTAATGAACTGGAAATCTAAGGCAAATTTGACTTCTAGACTTCCATTTAACTAGAAATGATCATCATTTTCAGGACTGTCTGTCACAATGCTTACTTGATATCCTCAATCAGTTTAAAGGGTAGGAATAATCATTCTGGCATGGTCTGCAGCGATCTTATTGTTTTGCTAAATGCTTCGTCACAGTGGAAGCCCTTTACAACTCCTACTTCATAGGAATTCTTGGTGCGACAGTTCTGATTTTAACAACATCAAATTATCTCCAATTTGTTTTGTTTGATTTCCCTCTTGTGAATGGCTCTGTGCTTCAGATAGCTCCATTTCTGTATGTTAACCCACAGCAGGAGGGTAGATGTCACAAGGTGACTTTACTACCTGTACTTTCTCGTCTCTGATAGAACTAGTTCACATGCCAGTTTTAAATAGCCTCCCCAAAATGCGTAATGGCCACCACCCACTGAGATCTAAGTCAGCCCTTGCTCACTTGGAGCTTGGCCAAAACTGCACTGCTGTGATGCAGAGCGTGTCACACTGCTTCTCCCTCTGATGTGGAAATGGAACCTTAACAGTCAGCAAATCTCCTTAATTTGAGTCTCTCAATTGAGGAATATCAGTCGGAATCTTCACTTAAAATACCAGCAGCCAGCAATAACAGCAGAAAGCCCCTTTCTAGTTCTCTGTCTAATCCTTGTTTAAACTTCCAAAGGTGTGCAAAGGCAAGGCTGCAGAGCAGTAGATGGAAGCAGTAATAACACGAACAGTCGGTTTGCACAGGAAGAAAATGCATCGCTCATTAGTTCATTTTCAATCAAAGGGCAGCATCTCCTTAAGTAGCCTCTCCAACTCCTCAAGCCTCCAATGTACTAATCTGTATTTCTGAAACACTTATTGCTGTAGCTTTGCAAATGGCAAAAATCTTCCTAATATTTATGCTAATATATTGCTCACATCTAATATTTATGATTCTTTAAATTCCTTAGATTTAACCAGATGTAGAATGTTCTCACTGCATATTGTGTTGCAGTAAGAATGCATATTGCATTTATGCAGAGTCATGAATGTGCATATTTATGTTACGTTAAATATGGGTAAAATTTGGCCATGATCTTATAAAGATATAATGAACTTCAAATCTTCAGTGAACCTGATTATAACTAGAACAAGGTGAGGTGTGATAAAAAGTAGATGGAGAGACAAAGGGATAGATTAGGTGAGAGTCAGGAGTCAGCAGGTTGGCAGTTGCAGTGTTATTACTGCTCATTTGCAGGTTTGGTGGGACAGAATATGTGAGGAATACTGATGGCGGCAGACAGAAAACTGATCCACGAGCTCCTTTCTTGCCATAATTCTCTCCAAAGCTAGTTCTTCTCCCTTTCCAGTGGAAGCATGTCTGAAAGAAAAGAGCAACAGAATATACTTTATTTCACATACAAGCAATAAACAGCTTGTTCACAGAAGTGGTTTGAAACTGACAGCTTGCCGGGGTAGACATGGTGACTGCTGCACCTCTTTGGAGACCCCTCGTTTCACCGAGACCAGCAAGGCTGTGTGTAAGTGCACAGTGCAGAGCGCAGCAGAGCACACATATGTTGAACTGCTTCAAATATGCAGAGGTGTGTAGGCAGATGACCACAAAGTAGAGATATAACTGCAGAGCAAAAGCCTCCATTTAGTACTTTTTTGCTCCAAAGCAGACAGAGTCCCAGCAGAAGTAGCATTTGGGAATGCTTAGCATACTTTCAGAAGTGAACATGTACTCCTGAGGGAGTATTCCCCATCTGCTCTAGGACAGATTTTAAACACCAGCTGCAGAGTCCTTAAGCGTACATTTTGAAGTTACCTTGTGGTACTTGCTATAAACATTGCTGCTACCTGGCAACTCTTATTTTGATCAGCTCTTTAACCCAGATACCAAAGAAATAAGTCTGTCTGGCTAGAGTAAAAACAGGTCTGTGGTACGCCCGTACTGAAGGAATGATTAATAAAGCAGTGATTTGCCTGAGATAGTATGTGGACAGCTCATGCCACTGCTATAATCAAAAACATGATTCAGCAGCCACCTAACACTGACAGAAAATGACTTTGATACTGCTGTGCCCTAAAGGAAAAACAAAACGCTAGATATTCAGGATCCAATACTTGCTGCTGTGACGGATGTAGTCCTTTGAGTCAATAGGAAACCAACCAGCAGATTACTAAAAGAAAACTTAATTTCACCCTTCGCTTTGCCCCTGACTGGTCATGTCACAAAATCACATTTAAGGCTTCAGTTCACTTGTGCCCAAAACAGAGGTGATATTTAAAGCACATGGCTGTTTTGGTTTTTTTTTTACTTCACTCATCAAAGTGAACAATTAAAATAATCTTTTACATCCATTTACTTTTTTTGTCATTTCCCTGATGCAATAAAAATTCCCCAGATTCATTTTGTTCAAAACCAATGACAGCTTCATTTAATTTTGTATATTTTTCTTTAAATTCCAACTTTTTGAAAACAGTCCTGCAATACACAGTTTCTCACACACACACAGATATTTCAGCGTGGGCAATTATAGGAATTGAGCTTGAATCCACAAACAGTGTCAGTCTACCTAAATCTACATTTTTGGTGAATAAAATATTTGGCTGAAAAGCTTTGAAAAACTCTAATGATCTTCTTTACCCTTCTTACAGAATTCTGGAGAGCTTGCTTAAGGTTTACGAAAACATCCTGAGAATCTTTTATTGCAGTTGCTATGTGAGTGTAAGGGTTTTTTAATATGCAGGTTGTGACAAAATTTCCTATATTCCTGAAACTTTGCAATAGCCTGCCTCAGAGCACGAACTTTTCATGGTGTAATTTCATTATGTCAAAAAGGGAATACTCTATGAAAAGTTTTTATCCAAAGTCCAAAGTTCTTAACAAACACAGTTTGCATAGTGTGAAAGAAGGGTCTTGTTAACCAAGAACAGAATCATGTGGATGTTACTGTCTGGTGGCTCACCACAATACTTCAGGAAAATTAATCTTTTCAGGGAAGCACTCAAGGCAAAGTTTGAAATTATATGTGTTTATATATCTGTAGACAAGCAATTTTTGTGGGGATAAGTATTTCCGCCAGTACTTTCTCATGCACCATTTTTTAAGTTATTTCATGTTGTTTTTACTGAGCTTTTACTGTCAAAACCCAGCTTTCATCACCAGACTGGGGCCCTCTGTTCAGCATTTTTAGAGCAGTCAGGGGTGAGGGTATGGAACTCCCATGCCCACATTAATAAATTGCCATTTGCCTCTGCTCTACTATCCATTGCTCCCTATGCAGCAACAGATCATGTACTGATAGTAAATCAGATCCAGTATGTTTTCCTAATTCTAGTTTTGGGCTAATCTATCTAATAATAAAAACATCTGGTCTATTTTTGCTTTTATTCTGATCTATACAGCAGGAACCTGATCACCAAGGGACCAGTGGAGTCACACAAGGTCAAGTTCTGTACCTGCATGGAGTTAATGTGGAATATATGTGAATAATAAGGCATTGCTTTATATTTATGTTATACCATTTTTATAGGGGTAACACTAATAATAAAACTTTGATATTACAGCAGATTTAAGCAATAAATTCCAGACAAGTGAAAAATACAGACTGTGATACAGTCAAGATACAAGAAAGCCGGGCACGTGATAGCAAAATCATTTTCCTGTGAAATGGGCTAGCCCCTGATATGAACTTGGCAAAGTTTATGTTATAAATAGCATAATCTTTAAAAAAAAGCAATGGTTGTGAGAATTTTGCTTGGTAGACCCACTGATACCCATGGCGTGATGGCTGTCAGTGTGACTGCCATGAAAACTTCAACAAAGAAGTTATAACATTTATAGTGGGAAGTTGCTTTTTGTTCTGTACTTAATCTGCTGAGATAACAATATGCAGAAAGACAACTCTAGTCCCATGAAAAAAGACAATAAATGAAAGAAATTCCTCACAGAATGTTTCCATTTCTGTTCTCACTTGAATTTTGCAGTACTTCAACATATTTTTTGAAATATATTTCAACGTTTAGGAGAATTGTTATCAACTTGGTGGAAATTATATTTTTAAATTCTGTGGCTCTTTGCTGCCAAAACAGCTAATTCACTAATTGTTTCCTTTGTTTTATAAATCTGAGGGAATCTTGGGGTCATCCTGAGGCAACATGAGAGAATATAAAATAAAATTGTTATAGCCTGGGGGTAAAAAAAAGATTTTCCTAAATCAACAGTATGTTAGGGGACTTCTGCTCCCTAAAGTAACGTTACTGTTTAATGCAGTCCTGGCTTAAAGTTCTTTTTTACTTGGCCTTCGGAAGAGTGCATAAACAGCAACATTGCTTTAGTCAGAAGGAATTAATTATTGAAATCAATTATTGTTTCTTTCAGACTACTGCTATCAGTCCACAATGACTTGGTGTAAAAAATAGTTGTCTTGTTTGCTGTCTTTGTGAAGATGAAATCAAATAAATCAACAAGAGCAGGTTTCTGGAACAAGATTTCTGATCCCTTCTACCCCCATAGATTTTTTTTTGGCTTTTACTGTACTTTATGCTGTGCTGGCAAGGGAAGATAGTCACATTGGCTGTAGGTAGAAAAAAAGTTTTGTTTTGGCCAGCTACATTTTAAAATACAGTCTATTTTTATCATACAAAACCTTATGAAACAAGATTTGCTTCTGCCTAGTATGACTTCAGCATTCAAGGGCTTGGAGTCTGGAATAAAACACCCCACAGAACCACAGTTGGAGTTGCATGCAAACGCAGTGGGAATAAGGGAGAAAGCTATATGCTGTGCAAGCCCTCTCACATGACACAGGATACCCCAGGCCAGGCAACCAACATCTGATTTATACCAGACCAGAATCTGGCCCTTTGTTTCTTACTAAGGTCACTATTTTTCTTTCTTTGTTGTGATTAAAGGTATTTCTATCTTATTTCTCTTGCCGTAAAAGCCCTTTGAGTGAAAGAGAAAATTCTTTTTCCAGCTGTATTTTCTAACATATTCATGGCCACTGGGAAGACTATAAAGCAGCCATGATTTTCAAGTTTTCTCTCTAATGTAGGTTATACAACTGTCTTTTTAGTTACCATCTTGCTTATTTTTTAGTTCCCTAGAGTAGAGTGCGTGCCTGTCTAA
>VYZW01017788.1:619-26400 GCA_013401315.1 Balaeniceps rex
TGTAGAGCCCTGCCTTATCTCCATAGGAGCTTATACAATACACCTTTGTCTTATGAGCAGGATGTGATTGTTAGAAAGCAGAAGCGTAACTGATATATGGTTAACCTGGTCAAGAAACCATGAAGAACTACTTAGATCTGCCAAAAGGGGAAGAAACTGGGTGAAGGGTAATTCCGGCAGGGGGAGATTGCGACCACTGACTTAATTCGGGACCAAGAGGACTACCCCCCCCACTCTCCTTGAGCGTGCGCAGTAAATTAAATTCATACTGTGGCTTTAAATCGAAGCGAGGGGAATATACACCAATGAGGGACTATTGAATAATGAGAAGAAATTTAGAAAATAAATATGTATAATTAAACTGTATAAATACTCTACTTGTTAGACTGGACGGTATGCACGCTTGGTGGAACGATCCCCTGTGCATCCAGCGCTGCAATAAAGAATGCCTGCTTCTTAACACTACATTGGTGTTAAGAGGTTTATTCCCGATTTTGGTGACAGTATGATAACAAAAAAGCAAAGAGACACTTAAAAAAAAAGTCAAAGATCAATTCTTCAATCCTGCCAGTTATCTGTAACTGAAAACAAATCAGGGAAAATAGAACTATCACTGCAATGGAAAAGAGAAAGAAATGTGAATGTTTAACTACAAATCCTTCAACTGAAGGAGAGTCAAGATGTTAGTTATGTACTTGCAGTAAAAGCAATTAACATTTTCTATCCAGCTTGGAATGAAAGTTATGTGCATATCTGGAGTGACTACAAATTTGCTTTTACCAAATGCCTAACAGATAAAAAAAGGAAAAGACAAGTATTTCAATAAAAATATAAAGAATAAAGCAGAGCACATTGCTACAGGACATAGATACAGATCACCGGGATGAAAATACCAGCAAGACATTGGCCATTTTTGCAGATAAAACACAGAAACAACATGCGAGTGTAGAAGCAAGGGTCAAGACATTTTGGAAAAGGTGGATTCTGGTCATTAGGGATTGCTACCTTGCGCTGGTGGCATTATTCTGCATCTTCCAAATGCCTTTTTTCAGATGCTGGTCATTGGCAGAAACATGCTAGACTGAAGAGATGACAGATGTGATTCAATATGGCAACGTATTTGTACTCCCTTACCCCCTCCCACATTCAACAGCAACCTTGACTCTTTTTTGTCAGTGACCAGCTGCTCTTAAAATCTCATGCCCAAGTGCCATGCAAAAACCAAACAAAAAAACCCAAAAAAACAAAAAAAAACCCAAAAACAAACAAAAAAACCCCCAACAACCAGCCAAAAATAGGCACAAGAAAGGATGTGAGGAGAAATGCTTTAATCAAGCCACCCATCCTGCCCATGGTGACAACAGCCGCAGAGGGGCATTATCTGCATGAGAAGTCTCCTGCATCTCTGCATGAGCGAGTCCCCCCATCTCTCCCTAGCCTCTAGCCCCTCTGCCCCTTCCCCCCATTTTGTGATTTGTGGGAGTTCAATCTGTATAGGGCAATTTTGCCTTCAAAAGTGCAGACTGCAGCTTTTCTGAAGAGCTGTGTGTAAATCCACTTGCAATTTGAGTTTAAATATGCCTCTCGATTTTATTTGGAAAAGCATTCCTCATCAGGAGAGCTGGCCAGGTAACAGACTAGCTACAATTACCTTTGCAAACAGTTTTCAAATGGTACCATGCAATGCTGGTATTCTCCTCCCCCATGTGAAAATCCCACATTTTCATATTTTGCTCCTAGCAACTTCATTTTAATTATCAATATGTCTCATCAACATTAAACTAATCAGGATATGTCATATGCATCAGAAGATTAATTAGCACTAAAAGCCACTCGAATTTTTGTTCATGTTTCTGCATTGTCAGTCTGAATTTAATTACAAACTTTTAGCACCAGTTCAGCTCCTAATTCTTTCTGCTCATCAGATTGAAAATAAAAGATGTTTCCCATGGCTTCACCAAGCATTGCACATTTTTCATAACAAATTCATTATGACCATAATGATCTAAAATAGCAATAGCAAAGTGCAAAAACACTGTTCTGAAGAGATGACACCTGTAAGGCAGCAAGGAATTTAATAAAAGGAGCTATTATATTCCTCTTGTGCATTGCATTCATATATTTTCATTTTAAATTTTCTTGTAAAGTGGCCATTTGTGCATTCTTCAGTTAATAGACCAGTGCTTTGACTAACAGCTTCTCTGCAAAGTCCTTAAATGAACACACTAGACTTGTATCAGAAGCCTAAAGCTGCAGTGACACAAGCATTTTCATGTGCTCCCATAAACATCATAATCCTTTGATCATGACCTAATCCTGCACTCCCACTGACTCAGTCCCTCTTGGCTGCCAGCTCTTTCAGCTGGGTGACCAGGGCTAACAACAGCATTGGCATGATGGGAGGGGGGAGTGGTGGATGGAGGGAGGTGCACAAACCAGGCCGAAGATGCTCACCCCTCCTTCCAGTAACAGCCAGCTCAGCTGCCCCGCTGAGACTAAAGTCCTTAACACCAGCGAGGCTACTGAGCTCCTTCATATTTCTTCTAAATCGCTCCAGTACCTTTTAATTAGAGCCTTGTTTCATCTCAGAGACCTCACTACTGTTAAACCCTCAGCAGCAGCACTGGGCAAGCTGCAGCCCAAACAGAACAGGCATTTTGTGCCATTATATTACTAGAAGAAAGTGCCCTACAGGAGTTGATGCTTAAGAGACTGAAATTTGAGAGCAAAAAAGAAAATAAAACCTCCCAAAAAAACCCATGAGGTTTTGATACCACAATACAAGGTTCAGGTGACTTCTGGGTCTTGTGTTGCATGAAATATTCCCATGCAAGCACCTATTTGGAGATACAAGGGCAGTATGGCAGACAAGTCCACTGTACAGTTTCCCTGCCCCAAACCACCAGCCACAGCAGACCAGAAGGGATGCTCTGGCAATGCCAGAGAAGAAGCTGGCAGCAGTGCAGTCAAGCTCCAGCACTCCTTTGCCTCCATTCGAGCTGAGCCAGTGTGATCATCAGACTTAACATGAGATTTAACAAGGTTTCAGCTTCAGCAGGAAGAAATGCAAATGCCTTATAAAACCACAATGTTCTCCCTCACAGATTAGAGGGACATTCCACAGATGATTTAGAGAGATATTTTTTTTTTAATGGTAAAAACCACACTAGAGCCTATATTTAGAATATATTGCTTCAGTGCACTGCTACTGGATGAAAAGATTTGATGATAAAAGTCTAATTTAGCCTGTCAGCTTAGTTAGCTAGACACTTAAACTGTATAAACTTGCACAGTCCGGGGGACTGAATGCAATTGTGCCTAAATCAATAGCTAAGCAGGAACTCTACATATTGTTACAAGAGCTAGTGGCCAGATGTTGGCCATATTGGACACAGCTGGGAAGGGGCTGTAGCCTCCTCTCCTCTCTCAATAAACACTCCTTTGATATAACCCACAGGAAAAAAAAAAAAAAAAAAAACAACACTTGAGGGATAAAACACGGGCTAAATGAAGGCAGTGGAAGTGGCTCAGACCAATGCAGGAGACACTCCACGTAATCACCAGCACTTGACTTTTGTCCACAGGCACGAGTGCTCCATTTCCATTGCTTTTGTGATTTGCTAGTAGGATCCTCTTACAGGCGTGAACCAAGGGGTCTACAGGCTCCAAAGGGATTACTGTATCCGAGAGTTTGGCTTCAGGTGTGGAAATTGCTGAAGCAGCTAAGACTCAGTTTGCTTCCAAAGTTAATTCACGTGAAAAGGTGTTAACATGACAGCTCTTGAGTCAGCAGATTTAGAAATATGCACAAGATCCAGCACGAGGAGCATCGACAGCATTAATTTCTCCCAACACCCTCTCCTTGTCCTCCCTTGCAGATCACAGCTCTGGTGTGATGGAGAGCTGCTCCTCTGCACATTCTCTCCTCGGCAGGGCTAGCAGCCTCACTAGCAAGTCAATCTGGAAATTATTCTTAGCCATTTCAATTCTTGCCCTTCTGCTCCCTCATTCAGCAATAAAGCTTGCACTCATTAGCAAGCAGAGTGTTAGAATCGGGACTACCTTAACAAGCACAGACAAATCAGAATCAGCATGAGCTAAGCAAGTGCAGGCAGCAGCAGTGAAGGCACAGTCGTTTCATAAAACATTCAACCCCAGGTACAGAAGTTCAAGCTGACAGCTGCTTGGAGGGGGCGGGGAGGGGGGAGACCAAACCCAAACCCAAACCCACAATGCAAAAGTGATAGCAAAAAAATAGTGTGAAGATTGCACTGCAAAACAACCCAGTCATGCTTTTTCTGTGTTTTTTATGCGAAAAGGGTAATAGCTAGATACTTCAGGACTAGAAAAGTGTGATTTTGAGGTTTTTTTTTTCCTAAAGAAACTAGAAATTTCTTTGGACACTTGTAGCTATGCTCCTTTAGCACTGATTCTCCACTAGTCTCAGACATTCAAATTGCTTTCTTAATTTCAAAGTTTTCACACCTGCCCATGCCAAAACCATCCCTTTCTTTCATAAAGGCCACACATCAGGTATGAAGTAGCAGTTATTTCAGGACACTCTTGACCCAAGGTGAAATTTCTTGGGCTGTCCCATCCCACTACCCCATTGTCAAGTTAAAATCTGAGGCAGCTCCTATCCTCTTCACGGTATACAGATAAAACATGTTATTAAACTACCCCTAGATTCGGCACATGTTCTGCTGAATCATACCTTCAGACCAGTAGGGACTACGCAATCTGAAAATGCGTTAAGACCTTTCCCCCACCACTCCCTGGTGGGGGACACAAGACAGGCTGGTAAGGCAAACCATGCAGGACCACCACTGGGAGCAGCCATCAGCCTTGATGGCAAAGGCAATCCCGCAGACTGCACGTGACCTGCCCTGCATCCCAGACAGATTGGCCTGCAAATGGGTCAGCCTACCATGCATAATTCATAGGAGCTTCCCCATGATTTGTTATGATTAAGCCAGGCTCTGCTAGCTGGTAGCTCTGTGCTATTCTGAAGACGAAGATCAAAAAATTGGTCACTGATTTGTCACACTGTACCGTTCTACCTGTGACACACATAGCCATACACAGACCGCGAGGGATTGTATTAGGTATAATGCTACACTAAATAGAGCGGTAAGCAATGAAACACATTGTAAGAAAAGGCTTTTGCATTTCATGCAAGGTAAGAGACTTCAGGAGTGTTAAGCATCTCTGAGATGGCACAGGAAAGAAAAAAAAAAAAGACAGCTCAAATTAACAAATTCATGCTGCAGACTTTAGTATCTTGCATCTATTTTCTGAGAAGACCTGCATGATCAACGGTTGCATTAAACTACAGAAGGGTCTCCGTTTAATATACACACATAACACTAGGTAAGGATTTACACATACGTCTTGGATTTCTGCTGCTCTCAGAAGATGCTGGAACAAGTGAAGTGACGAGCAATTTACTGAGGCTTTGTATGTTACCTGTAACATTTTCACGCTTTTTCTCATCCTGGAAATTCAACTCTCACAGAAAGGAAGAAGTGTTACAGCCCATTTGTTATGAGGGAAACTGAGACACAGAGAGGTTAAAGGCCTTACCCAAGGTTAAACATCAATCAACATGAGAGAAGGAATAAACCCAAAGCCTGCAGAGTCTCCTGACCAGGCAACCTTCAGCTTCATTATTCTGCCTCCCCACAAGCAAATACCTACATCAAGAATTTATTCCTGTTGGCACACTTTATCACATGGTAGTATCTAGCTATCCTGCCCATGTCTGGTCACCGCAGCATTGAACAGACACTGTGTAACATGCAGAAAAGGTGATGTATCAAGGTATCTGTGAGGAAGTATCAAACAGGTTTCTTCAAAATTAAATCAATACACTTAAAAAAAAATCTCAGAAGACAGACAAGGGGAAGGAGTCACCTGATCTGACAATAAAACTAGTAACATACAACGTACACAGCTATCCAAATTTGGATACAAACCAAAATGCCCTTTCCAAAATAGCTTGATAAAGAGTTCCAGAAAAAAAAAAATTTCTTCCTACACACACTCCTTCTGTGTGACCTAGTTCAGTCCTATCTTATTATTTGCTTTTGGTGTCTTTTTTTCTCTTCCTTGTTCATCAAATCTTATGCTGAAGAATAGAGAACGAAGTAGAGTACGATGCCAGGAGGATGACTTCACTTCAAAGGTCAAAAGGCTCGTCAATAACGTGACAACACCAACTTGCATAAAACAAGATCACCAACGCAAATCTAACCCAAAATTAGCACATCTACACTAGAAAAGGAAAGAGTGGGCCAAAAGGAATGGAGAGAAAAACCTCCTATGCTGGTCCTGCTGTGTTTAGGTACTGCCTTTTCCCAACCTAGTCAGTTGCAGGCACAGAGGAAACCCACAAGCTTCATCTGTCCTGCCTAAAAAGATCAGAATTTTCCTGTCCTCATCCCAATTTCATCCCTCCCAAAGAGTAAAGGAAACATGCCAGGGGGGCGGGGGATGGGAGGAACCAAACAAAAAAACAAACCACCCTTGCTCATAAAACTGCTTGCTAATATTAAATGTGGAATCTAATTTTTGCAATTGCTTCCCTTCAGACAGTCTTTGTTAAGTAAGAAAGTTAAGTGTTTCCAGCTATAAATCTCCAGGAGACTGGTTTTATTCCCAGCTCTTCAGTAAATTTCTCGTATGACTGGACAGCCCTTTCATCACTTTCTGCTTCAGTTTCCTGACCTACAGCAGGGAAACAACAGTCCCAATGCCCTGTGAAGTACAGGATAGTAGTAAATCTACAAAAAAGGAGGGCAGGAACACAATAAACAAGTTTTGGTTTTATACTTGACTTATTGCACTCTTCCATTATATGAAGAAGCAGGTGAAACCAACACAAGCACTAGTCCAAAAATGTACTTATCGCAAGAAGAGATTTATACAGCCAACACAGGAGGAAGGATAAACTTCAATGATAATGCCCCAGCACTTTTATGCTTTGCAGCAGTTTTCAAAGGCAATCCTTGCATTAGTAAGTTTTATTCATTTAACTTTGTTATAAACTCAATTTGCCAGGAAGAGCACTTACTTGTGGACTTCATAATGAATGTGAGAAGCTTGTGCTCACTCCTGACTTGCACCCTGAGTCATGACTAGTATTTCCCACATATTTCCATATGATAACACCACCGGCCAAGGGCCATCTCTTCAGAAGCATAATCTACAGAAGGAGCACATTTACGTTATAACATCCAGAATCAGACAACAGAATGGAAAGCAATTATATAAGAGAGTATTTTTTTCATTCCAATTTGATCTTCTGTCCTGCAAACAGCACCAAGATGCTCATGAATTTCTGCTATTCACCAGCCTCCCTAATTCTTCAGCTACTTCAATAACCAATTTTCTGAGATTAAAAGGTAATCTTCAAAAGTATAAGAGGAGTTTGAGAAACATAATGAAAACAGGATCAATCCAACACCATAAAGTATGCTGGCAGCAAACTACGCAACTCCTGCCCAACTGCAAATGCCCTGGAGTCAGGCGGCCTCCTCACAGCAGGCTCTAATTAAGCACTGTCAGTTGGAAGGGAGAGACAGGGCATCACTGACTGCCTACGGCCTACACACCCAAGCGCGCATATTTTTCTCCTTTAACCTTTTCACAAAGGAATCATGCAGGAAAACAGGACACGAGTGTCCCTGGTGCTCATTTCTGCTCAAGTGAAACCTACGTTGTCTGTGCATGTCCTCCAGTGGTGTTAACCCAGCCAAGAAGCACATTTCTCCCCATTTTCCAGGCTGCGCATCCAGCCACACACAATGCTGAAATGTCAAGCAGTGAGAGGCACTGCTGCCCTTTTCTCTGCAATGAAACACTGCTGCTATATGAAGCTAATTGTACTCAACAGATCAACCAACATGAGGCATTAACCCTTGCTTTCACTCACCCAGAAATGTTTAACAGCTGAAGCTTGTTATCAGTCACATCACCACAAGCAGACTGAAATGTGCACAATGTGTTCCTCCAAGAGGAATTACTTTCAAACTCACTGAACAGAAAAGCAGGCATAGATACGGAAGAAAGGTGATAAAAGGGAGCTCGTCTGAAAAAAATCCCTTGCCTTTCTCAATAAAGCTTGAAAAGCACCGCAATGTCTCTGTGTGTGCATGCACTAGGAAAGCAGTATCATGTACATACCATCACTGGAATAAACACACAACAGATGCTTGTTCGCAGTTTGGGAGCACTCTAGATGCGTTTCAGCTTCTCTGCTGAAATCAAGCGGGATTTGCAGAAACTGCCCCTTTTAGGAGGCTATCATTAGCTGCTCTTCCAGTGAAAAAGGGGTTTATCCATCAAAAATTAAATAGAACCCAAACCCCCAATTAAAGAAAAAAGGTACAGTTAATCAAGAGGTCCTTTTTTTTTTGAATAAGGATAAAAGTCATGAGACCAAAAATCAAGGCATTTTCCTTCAATTGTTCTTTACAACTCAGAGAGATTCAAGGCTTTTTTCCCTTCAGAAGGCTTTGTACTGATTAGCAGAGAACACCACACATCCTACCCTCCTTCAGCTACAGGCACAGGAATGCTCAGGGTACACACACTCTCCTTCTGGTCTCAGTCAGCAAAGCCAGACCTGCCAGTACTCATTACTGTCCGCTCTGACTTCCAAGGAGAGGGACTGAAGAGCTTGGAGTTAAAAGCCAAAGGACATCAGTCACAAGGCATTTCATTCATTACTGTTCCCTCCTCCCATGAGGGAGGGCAGGCATGTCCACAACACCCTGCCCCTGAAGACGTGAACACAAGCTAGTTTTGTTACAGGAAGGTGAAGGGGAGCAATACAGAAATCAACACAAAAAAGTCCTCCTTTCAGGATAATTTCAAGCCTGATGGGTGAAGAAAAACATAAAAAAAGCTATCCTGAGGCATCTTTCTCTCCTCTGCATCATAACAGATCGATGAACTAATGGTCTTGTCTGCTGCAAGCAGACATCTGCACAGCTCAAGACCAGGCCTCAAAGAAAAGAAAGATGCTGCTGTAGATGGAGATGTGCAGGATAAGAAGTTAATGCTGCTGAACATCAGCATTATTTAGTAGTTTGAGAGCAGAAGAGACTATAGACTTCTACTCACAAGTGCAAAGGGTGCCCTTCACTGCCCACTGGGGTATTAAAGCACAACTAAAACTCACTCTTTCTGAAACCACACTGCAGAAATTTTGATCATCAATTTTTTTATTTACTTTTAAACGTTTTGCAAAATTTGATGCAATGCTTTATTTGTACAGGACAGTTCACAATGTCAGTTTGATCCTCTTAAGCAGGCCATCGGGTCTTTATCTTGCCCTGCGTACGAATCAAGAAGTGACTGCAAATAGATTATGAACAATAGTGTTCTATTAGACTGTTGCTCTTCTGCAGGCACTTGAACTGAGCAACTGTGAGGACTTGCATAAAAAATTATAGTGCAGAAATTTGATGCAGGTATTACCTACAATGAAATAATTTTATAAAAACTGAAAACCAAGATCAGTGATCTATAAATATTAGATCTCTGGCAGCTGACCACAAACCGTAAGTAACTGAAGTCCATTAATAGTCCTGGGAAGATACATGATGAACCTTCAAAGGGTGTAATGGACACTAGAAACTTTAGAAAAAGCCTATTCCTTCTTAAAGTGTTAGCTCTTTACTTAAAACTCAACAAGATCATACTGAAATTACACACTTCATTGTGGTGGGTTGACCCTGGCTGGACGTCAGCTGCCCACCAAAGCCACTCTATCACTCTCCTTCTCAACTGGATGGGGGAGAGAAAAAATACAAACAAAAAGCTCATGGGTCGAGATAAGGACAGGGAGAGATCACTCAGCAATTACCATCACAGGCAAAACAGACTCAACTTGGGGAAAACCAGTTTAATTTATTACCAGTCAAATCAGAGAAGGATAATGAGAAAATAAAACCTAAATCCTAAAACATCTTCCTCCCACCCCTCCCTTCTTCCCGGGCTCAACTTCACTCCTGATTTTCTCTACCTCCTCCCCTCGAGCGGTGCAGGGGGACGGGGAATGGGGGTTGCGGTCAGTTCATCACACATTATCTCTGCTGCTCCTTCCTCCTTAAGGGGAGGACTCCTCACACTCTTCCCTTGCTCCAGCATGGGTCCCTTCCACAGGAGACAGTCCTCCACAAACTTCTCCAATGTGAGTCCTTCCCACAGGCTGCAGTTCTTCATGAACTGCTCCAGCGTGGGTCCCTTCCACGGGGTGCAGTCCTTCAGGAGCAGACTGCTCCAGCACGGGTCCCCCAAGGGGTCACAAGTCCTGCCAGCAAACCTGCTCCAGCATGGGCTCCTCTCTCTCCACGGGTCCACAGGTCCTGCCAGGAGACTGCTCTGGCACAGGCTTCCCACAGGGTCACAGCCTGCTTCGGGCATCCACCTGCTCTGGTGTGGGGTTCTCCATGGCCTGCAGGTAGATATCTGCTCCACCATTAACCTCCGTGGGTTGCAGGGGGACAGCCTGCCTCACCATGGTCTTCACCATGGGCTGCAGGGGAATCTCTGCTCCAGCACCTCCTCGCCCTCCTTCTTCACTGACCTTGGTGTCTGCACAGTCGTTCCTCTCACATATTCTCACTCCTCTCTCTGGCTGCAGTTGTGTAGGTTCTTTTTTTTTCCCCACCTTCTTAAATATGTTATCACAGAGGCGCTACCACCGTCACTGATTGGCTCAGCCTTGGCCAGTGGTGGGTCCATCTTGGAGCCGGCTGGCATTGGCTCTATTTGGCACGGGGGAAGCTTCTAGCAGCTTCTCACAGAAGCTACCCCTGTAGCCCCCCACTACCAAAACCTTACCACACAAACCCAATACATTCATAAAGGACAACATAGGGTTATCTTAAGTACATGCCTCACACACCTTTTGTAAGAAAAATTCATGGAAGAGAAAACTTTCATCAAGTGCTATTAAATACAACGATACCCATTGCTGTTTAGCAAGCGCCTGCTCAGTAAGTCACTGAGCAAATGCCTCATGGAGATACCTCTGCTTTCCATATTGCGTTCCTTCTTGTCTTTAGCTTCAACCTAAGAACATAAACTTGACAGTGAAACAAGTATTAACTAATATTCAATACCGTTAGTGCCAGCATTTCCCCCCCATGCATGTGCTTTTTTGCTCTTTTACATTTAGCCTTATGTATGATGGATGACGTATGCATAGCATGTATGATGCTATTCCCACAGAGTCAGTTCAACTTTTGTTACAACTGAAAACTTCTGCAAGGAGATGAAAGAAAAATCAAATGAGGTCTTGGTGCTCTAAACACACGTGTCACTGTATTTGAAGTTATAAGGAGTTATACTCAGCTGACAAAGCAAGTACGTGTATTACGTCCTTCACATTAGACCAAAATGGAAATAGTGTCATTGCCTCCACACACACATCCCCCTAAGAAAAATCTTTTTTTGTTTATATCTGAACATCTGCAAACAGTTTGACTGCAGTCTGGGACTTATGCAGTGAGAACATGTGTGGCCTTGCTAGAAGCAGGTGTGGCTGAGTCCCCCCATGGCAGCCTCCTAGCTCCAACCCAGCACCAACACCAGCTTCCTCCAGAGCCCCAGCCCATGCTCAGACTGTGGCCAGCCACCACGCAGGTGTCAGTACAGCCATGCAGACCTCAACTCCTCATTTGCTCCTCACCATTGCAAAAGTTCTCGCATTTCCACAAGTTTGGGAGCAGGCTCTTTCTCCCACACTCAAAAATCCCCAGGGGCCAAACACAAACCTTAGCTAAGCAGCAGGAGTAGATTCACAAACACCAGCTCACTGTTGATCTGGTACGTACAGGGAAGTCACGAGGCTTTTCAAAACAATACATCACTTCCTATCATGCCAGCCCACCCCACACGCGGTCACCAAAACCCATCTTCCAAGGGGTGATGCAACGGTGAAGATTTGTGCACACTCCAGGAAAGAGTCCAGTCTTGATCTGACTTCGATTTTGTTAAAATAATGGTTTATGCTTTCTTTGGTGAAAGCCCAATTAATACACAAAATAATTCTAGATTGCCTTTCTATAAAATGTTGTGGTTTGAGTTGGCAGAGTCAAGAACATGGAGCGGGATTAGTCCTTCTGCAGCATCACAGCAGCACAACCCTGCACAGAGCTCGCTTATCGTTAGGTGTCTGTTAAGTAATACTGTAATTGTGATGAAACGAAGGGACACTGCAGAAATTCGGGGTATCAGGCTCCTCATCTACTCCCATAAAAGCCTGCTGAATGTCCTTCAACGTGATGGGTTAACTTCACAATTGAGAGATGCTGCTGCAATACTATGAACTACTTTTCTATAAACTTAGCATAAAATAAAATATAACACCTCATTCTCACACGAGAAAGATTACTTATTAAATATGAACACAACCCGCTTATGCAACCGATGTTTACTTGCAGAGTTCTACAAGGTCAACCAAGAATTTAAGTCAGCACTGAGGGAACTGCTCCCTGGCTCAGCACCCAGGCCCAAGAAATCAGACTTCACCTCTCACTCACCTCCTCTGCCCCAACCCAGCATTTGCAGAGAACTGAGAAGACTATTGTTTTAACTGGGAGCAAGTTTGAGCATTTAGGGATGAAAAGACACAGCCTCCACTCACTCTTTAATTATTGGTAAACAAAGGACCACCCACATGCACAGACTACATTAGAAGCCTTGTTCCATTCTCTTCAGTACTGAGACTTAGTGCACCGTGGAAGGTTTTACTCCCCAACAAATGATCTTTTATTTATACAGCTAACAGTGAGCATGAAATTCTGCAGTAATACTCATGTAACTTTTTTTTTTTTTTAAATAGAATAGTTAATGGACATTAGCATCTCATTGAATGAGGAATCCTCCTGACTAAGAACAATGTTTGCCATTGAGTGGGCACACCAACTCAAGAAACAAGAGGAAGTCACATCCTGCAAAACATATTTAATGTAACGCTCATTACCATGCTGCTTGTTGCACAGGATAGTGGCTTCCTCTGGTGTGGCAGTAATAGAGGCTTTTGTGAACAAACCCTGGTCCACAAGGAGTCAGAAGTACGGTTGCATAAACACAGCCCAGCACATATAAATACCTGTGAGTTGTTACTACCAGAATGAACCAAGACATGAGGCACCTTGGGGGAAAATAAAAGAAAGAAAAAAAACACTCAGACTAATTACTTAAAATATTGAAGCACACTTTTAATTACTGAAGTAGTAAAAGGAGACTGAATGGTAACTGTGGAATCACTTACTGTGTACATTAAAGTTAACTGTGCTCATGTGAGCTCAGCTGCTCATTTACCCTGTACACAGAGAGCTTTGTAAAAACCAAACCTAGTAGTCAGGCTTTTTGGTCTTAGTGGTCTTCAATCATTCTGACACACGCACACAAGACTGCACAAGGCATATCATCAAATATACCATTAGTAGTGATTTCTGCACTACAAAAAGCAGACTTTTTCTTGTTATCTTAATAGCCTTTTCATTTAAAACTCCTTACACCTGAATCGCAAAATTTATTTTCCACTTAGAACTTGAGCAAGGGCCCTGAGAATTTAATCCAACTACAGTTGCATAATCTTTTGTGTCCAGCTAGTACAGCATTTACAACAAACTCCAGATGAGTCTCTTGATTCCATTTCACATTTCCTGTTTGCAGCCTACATCCAGGCTTCACACTGAACCCCAGCGTATCCTCCTACCATTGCCCGTTATGGCTGTATATTGTTTTAAAAAAATAAGCATTAGACACAGACACATTTGGGCCTTTATTTTAAGATTTGAGTTAAAAAGCGAGAAGGGAGGGTGAAACAACCCCAGCCTTCTCCTCGTAACACAATTTCTACAATCAGACAGTAGACAGCAACTGCCAACTGCGATAGCACACATGGCCAAGTTACTTGTGTGCACCATTTAATCTGAAACACGCAGCTGAATCAATGCTCGATACAGCTAGAGGGAGTGCTGTCGGGGTACTTGCCACTGTGCTCAGATGTCTAGCTGCTAGTGATATCAGTGTCAGAAATGATTCAAGGGCAGGCTCTTTCCATGATTTAAAAAAAGGGAGGACAAATGCATTACAATCTACACAACTCCACAAGACACTTTCTGGAGGAAATGGAAGGATTGTGGAAGAGAGAACTAACGAAAGACAGGAGAAAATTAAGCACTGGTGCATTACTTAAACACTGGCAAACAGGAAGCAAAGGCTTCCTTTATAGCCACATCCCTCCCCACAGGTCCCACCAGCAAACCATGCAGGCGAGGAGGAAGCAGCCCCATCACATGACATCCCAAACGTGCTGGTAGCGATTTTTACATAGCCCCATCAGGGTTACAGCAGTTGCTGCTTATTTCAGAGCAGAATGCCTGTCAAAGTAAAGAAATAACATACACTGTTCTCACTGGCAGTTGGAAAGAGCAAGAGATTTTGCTAAAATGGATAGCTCAAAAGACAGACCTGCACACAATCACATACATGCTGAAGCGATTAGGGATCCCACCTCTTCATTCAAGCCCACTCTAAGCAGCATCCACGGTACCCAAAGAGACTGCACCCAGGCCCAGTTATCCTGGGATGCGTTACTGCTCTATAGCCATCTGAGGGGTCCTAAATCACCAAATTCTTATGACACTATATCAGCAGCAAAGCAAGTGCCTTCTCTTTCTCTTCAAACATGTAAATATTTCTCATACTTCTCATGATTTAAGTTTATTTTTGTTTTCCACCTTATGAGCAAACCCACAGTCTCCAAAGCCTAGACTTGACTGTACCATGGGCTGCTTTGGCACCTCTTCAAGTGCCTTATCGTTTTAATAATTAAATGTCTGCAATTACTATCATTAGAAAGATTCCTGCTTGCTTTTTAGGTCCCTGGGTCATTCCTTGAGATAGTTAGGAAGTAAATACTTATCCTATACTATAAATTTTAAAAAAAAATTATATCAGTTTAACATTCGTTTTCCTCAGTTTTGTAGATACACAATCACTGTATTTCCAGATACCCATTTTCCAACTACCTGAAGAACGATAATCAGGTACCCACTCACCTTGTGTGCAGACCTCAGACTTTATCACAGGCTCCACTTAAATAATGAATATGTCCACATTTGGCACCAAATAACAAGAGGTGGCTTAATTCCTGTTATCACACAGGTAACCGCAAACAATCCAACCTTCCAGCACCAGGCTCTGCTCATTAACGTTGGGTTCTTCAATTATGACAAACAACAACAATTCTGTAGAATTTTAAAGACTTGTTTAGGAACACCAAGACACTTTAATACATTGATGAAATCAACATTAACATAAACCCATTCTTTTATTTCCGTGACATCAAGACTTCAACACCTTGACATGTAACAGCATCAAAAGGAGCCACAAAATTCCACGAGAAGCCAGAACAAAAGGCATCCATAACATTAACCACCTTGACATTCCCAAACAAGACCTGAGGTCTTTTTTTAAAGCAGGGATAGTCTGCCTTCCTTCTTTGTGAATTCCTAATGGATGTCAGAGGCACACATTAACTAGTTGTGTCATGGTATGAGAGAAACACATCTTCCTTCTGCCTACTAACTCCAAAGCATCACAGCAGCAATTTGTAGTTAACTATTGACAAATAACATTCTTGCCATTTCCAGCCATAATTGCTGGCTCAAAAATGCAACTTTAGAACAAAGTCTTTCCTGTTCCCACTACCTGCCTTAAATATTACACCAAGGTCTTAAGTTCTGCTTTCATTTACAGGAATATAAGTAGAAGATGGTAAAGATTTAGACTGAGGAAAACAAGTATAGAAAACAGACCATATCAGAAGAGATACTTAGTCTTCATACATGCTACACAGTTAGATTCTGTTTGTATCACAGAAAGAAACAAGTAGTCAGGACATTTGACATCTTCCCCAGATTTGCAAATATGCCATTCTGGTAGTGATTCCTTGCCACTTTTTTGTACCATTGCTGGTTTTACTAAGACAACTTAAACACACCCAGGAAGCCTCACTCAATACAGATGCTAATTTTTTCCATGGTCAGTGCTAAAAAAAATTCATCAAAACAGAAGTCTTGATTCTTCAGCTCTTAATGATTAAATAAGCATCACGTGTTATTTAGAATTACATAAAATTACCACTCGCAGCTGTGAATGCAGAGGTCCTGCTGCTATGAATTACAGAACCCCATTAAAAGCGTCGATCCTTGACAGTCTTCCAGCTATGCAAGGCCCTTGTGTTTAAAACATTGAGAATTCCTTATATTAGGACTCTCCAAACAACTGAAACCATGTCACTTTATAGAACCTTGCAGCCCCTTTGGCCAATTCATTTTTCTTCAGTTAGATCTAAATTTAACACAGAGTCTTACAAATTTTCAATTTATCTATTACCCCTCAAGTGTAGAGCTCTCCTCACAAGGCTTTAGTCTAACACACACAAAAAAATTTGCCATTCTTAACAGAAGGGAATCTTCACTAGCACAGAGCTGCTGCAAAAGCAAAGCCGAAGCAATGTTAAGTCACCCGCTACAATGTCCAGCTTGTGCTCTGCACACAGGATGCCTGTGACAGGAGTCCACTCTGACCACGCTGAGATCAGCAGCCAAATATAGTCCAAAGGCAGCCTCCCTACTATTGTACGTCCTCCTCCCTGACAATACAGCAGAATGGCTTTGATCCAAATTGATTGCATTAAGACATTAAAACTTATGTTATTTTATGTATCCTGCCTGAACTGCTAGGGAATAAGGTTCTTGGAAACACAAGTGGGTTAGAGTAAGAATACAGGTGAACAGCCAAGGAAGCTACAAGCTACAATACAAAACACACAAAAAACATGCACACAGGTGCACAGTGCACAAAATAGTAAAGACTTTATTAGTAGGTATTGGATTTCTATTTATGAATTATAGCTACACCAGGAATAATCTTGTGCAACAGCAATCAGCTGGCAATCATCAAAAGCACAAAGACCTTCAACAGAAGAGCAGAAAAAAGGTGACAGACAAGTTAGCATGGAAACAAGGAAACAAGGAGAACGTAAATTAAAATCGACAGACTCCTAGAAATTCCATGACAGAGGCCACACAGTCTTGAGTTCGGGAGGAATTAAACAGTGCACGCCAGCACAAAGATCACCAGAGCTATGATTATTCCTGGCAGCTACTCTTCAGAGCTGCTCTTCCCCATATTTACAAAGGACGGCATGTCTCCCTGAAGTTCAGTCCTATAAATACAAACAGCAAATAACAAAAGTGACTTCTCACACTTCAGCTAGAAATAATGGTCTTTGCTCAAATTGCACTAAACACAATAATTAAAACTGATGAGAAAAAGCAGATCACATTCCTCAAAACTGGCCAATTTCTCAGCCAAATACAAGTTAGAATGTGCCTGCACAAGTTGCATGGCAGAATTAGTTCTTTTACATAATTTCCCCTTCCACCAAAAGATGTCGGTGGGGAAAAAAAAAAAAAATCCATCCTCTCAATGGCTTTCCAAATTCCTTTTATTTATTTATTTCTAAAAATAAAAGATAGACCAGTCAGCATCGTCCATGCATTGGAAGTTTGAGTCCCAGAGTTTACTCAGCACAGTTTGTTTATACGGATGTGACTCCACTGATCACACCAGACGCATTGCAGATTTGCCCTCACACAAGTAAATGCCAGATCATACATGTAAGACAGCGCACACCTTCCATCTGATGGGCTCCTATGGCAAACAACATGCCATTGGGATTGGCAATGAGGACATCGCAGTTTCCCTTCCTGGCAAAACAGTGCCACTTTCATTGCCATTGCTAAGTAGCTAATTAGGAGAATGTGATTTAAGGACAGACAAGGATTTACATGTTCACATCCACATTTGTGGATGCCCAAAATTACAGTCATGCTCAAATAGACTGTGGAAGAACAAGAAGAGGACTGAATGGTAAACTACTTTTATAATAAGTAAGAGCAACTACAGCTCTAAGAAAATTGAAAGCCTGTTATGTGTTTCAAGATTTTCAAAAAGAGCAGTTTAAAACACAGACTTCTTTTTTTATATACAGAAGTTTCTCAGTTCGACCAGGACAGATTTAAGCTTTGCCCTAGGGGAGGGGAGGAAGTGAACAAGTCTCATCATTTGCCAGACAGAGCTGCTAAGTGCATCAGGAGACTCTGTCTCACTACCTTATCACACCAAGGCCCAGTGTCTGAAATCAGGATAAACTCGCAACTCTCCAAATTGGATGTAATCTGAGAAACCCAAAGATGGCCTGTAAACATGGTCTATTCCTGACTTAAAAAAATTTCAGAGGAATTGTCATTTTAAAAAAACAAAACAAAACAAAAACCAAACAAACAAAACCCCACAACAAAACACAAAATAGGTCTTGGGGCGGGGGGCGGGAGGGGGGGGACATGACAAACACAACCCAGTCAGTAGCCTGTCCTTACCAGCAATTCAGCAGCAAGCAAGCAACAAGAAAGAGTCAAGAAAAAGCTGTCTTCAGACTGCAAATTAGTTGTACACAATCACAGGCTACTGAAGAGACCACTATTATTTACAATAAATGACTGAATGATAACAGGACAAGAGCCTGGTTATTTTTGATAATGCCAAAGGGGGTTTTTTTTTTAATTAAAAGACTATGAAGAAAACTCATGTAGGTTTTTAAATTATTGGCTGAACTGTAAAGTGCCTCAACAGAAAAGGAAACCATTAAAAAAACCAAAAAATCTTCAGAGTTAAAAGATGTATCAAAACTTACAGGATTCAACACAGAAAAGATGGAATTATTAAACTCTTCAGAGAATTGCTCAGCAGACATTTAATACATGCAAAGAGCAGTTTAACTACAGTTAGAAATTAACAAAAATACAGATCATTACAACAAGTTCCAGAAGAGCATCTCGAAAACCTCTGTCTTGGGAGTCCAAAGCCAAGGTCTGAAACCTGAAATGACTATAGTGCTGCAGAGGATCCAATGAAGAGATGTTCAAACAGCATGATGGATTTGCACACAGTGAGAAACTGCAAAAAACATCACAAAGGAAAGGAGTAGATCAAGCTGTAGCAATCTGTTCAAGATTAGCAAAGACAAAAACCTGAATAATCTATGTTGTTGCTTTATTCCAAAGCTCCAGACATTCAGAAATAAAAGGCAGTAAATTAAGTCTGTGAATTTTGGAGTCTTTGAAAGCAGATCACTGTTAGAGCTCCTAAAAATAGCTGGTGGAATACATCTGTTTATAGCTAAGTCAAAGCATAAATATATCTTGTATTTCATTAAAGAATTAATTTCCAACTAATGAGACTGAGATGTACATCTAGTGAATTGATTTTCTCCCCCCTCCAGACAAATTTAAAAATAATTACATGTGCTTCATCATTTCAGGCAATAAGAATCTCATTTTTGCTGCCTTGCTCCATGGGTAATTGTTTCCAACTGTAAGCTTATGTACAAAGTGCTACTTATCCAGATCCAGTATGGTTGTACAGCTACTGTGTAAAGGTGTACAGAACTCTGTGGTTTGCATGGCTGACAGTAAATACAGCCATACTGATAAACTTAAAATCCTGACCACAAATAGCAGATCCCAAATTGCTTGTTAAACAACACAAGACAGAACTGCATACACAGAAACCCAATAAAAAGAGGTAAGGGCTAAGTTCAGACTATCTCTTTTTAAGCAGTACTAATGAAGTGATGACAAAGTATTGTTTAAAAATAAAAAGGAAGTATTTTTCTTCCTCTGAATGGATCTAATTTTATTATCTTGTGCTCACAAGTTCATCACACCCCTGATTTCAGCAGGGCAGGAGACTGCAGCAAAGCAGAGCACCAGGAAGCATGGAGGAATGTTTACATTCCTCAGCAGTGCTCTCACCGACTTCCATACCCACTAAAAAGAAACAAATGTTTCAAATGTTTCAAACAAAACAACTTTAAAAAAATGCATACAGGAAACTTCATTTAGGATTTTGGACATGAGGGAACTTCATTTTTTAACTGCTGCAAGGACTAATTCAAAGGCCACTTTTCATCAGCACAGCTGTTCGGCCAGCTCTTCAATTTTTCTTATGTTTTGGTTTTCCAAGACAGGGGATGTCTGTTAAAGATTTTTACCATATCTCCAGCCAGAGGCCCTTCACATGGGTGCAGTGCACTTTCTGAACACTTGCTACAAATGGTAGCTGCTAATGGAAAACCCATCTTTAAACAAGTAAACACATCTTGACTCAAGTTCTGAACTCACATTTAGTAGGAACATAATGCAGGTTTCGTTGCTGTTAATCATAATCCAAACATCTCTATAAAGATTCAGCATCTAAAGTCACCTGCCTGAGGTTATGCATTTGAACCCATCTGCCAGGATCCTAGCAAGAACGACCAACTCCTACACTTCTGTGAGACCAGACTATTTCAGGAGTCATCTAGTCCTGGAGCCTGTATACACACTAAGGAAGACAAAAACAAGTCTGATCTTTGTAGGAATGTTACAGACATTTATATATCTGATCATAAGTGAACAAGAAGAAAAAATCTTATATAACAATAGAGGATTTTATATAATAATATTTTATAATACTACAGGATTTCAGATCCTATTGCTGGAATCATCCCACTGAAATTCCCCAAATTATTCCCCTCCCCCCCAAGGAACTTGCATTAAAACATGGAATAAAAGTAAGCTGCTGCATACATTTTACAGTAGCACATTTACTGATGAGTTGGGCGCCAATTTGTGCCCCCATTCTTACCCCCTCCCTCCTTACTACTCAACTGCATTTCCTTATTTAAGAACATTTTTAAAAACAAATCCACATATTTATAAGCAAATAAACTTTTCATTGCAGCTTGCCCTACAGACACTGTAGCTCACCTAAAAAGAGGTATAAAAGCCTAGTGTTCACAAGTGATCAAAAGGCAGTCCTCTCCTTCCCCCAACGATTTAATTTGTTGCATATCATGTTTATTAATCCGGATCAGCAATCACAAAAGAGAGGTCAAGATTTAACCCCCCTCCTCACTGATCTATGTTGTGGCAGTAGCCTTGTGTCAAACAACAGTAATTGAAGCTACAGTTTTATGCACACAGTTGCCTTGATTAAAACAAACCAACCCATGCTGCCAGGACTGTTTTCTTTGACATAATGCTTACACCGTGCATGGCCAGCGGCTCATGAGCTGACAGCACCAACCCAGCACACATGGCCATAGGGAAAGTCATCTCCCCACCACCACTGCAGCCAGGATAAGGACTTCAGCAAGCAAAAACTTCTCCCAAGTTTCAAACCAAATGCAATACAAGGAAGTGGTAAATAACTAATCTACTACTCCATATCCCTCATAAGGGATTTTTGAGTAGAATCTACACAGACAGACCAAAAAGTTTGAGTCCTCTGAACAGACAAATTATCCAGACCATTGTGGAATGGGTCAGTTGGACAGTGGCCCAAACAATAAGCTGTTTTTAGAAAACCGGGGATTCATCCTCTTATGTGGCATGACGGAGGGATTTAGCCTTAATTTAGCACCATTTAGAAAAGATTACCCTTTAATTGCAATAGGAGTTGGCAGACACCGGCAGCAATGAAAAGCCTTTATCCTGCAAAGCTTCCAACCGGCCAGCGACAGCTCCACGGCCAGAATCGGAGAGCCACCCCGGGCAGTCCCCAGCTGGCCGCTAGGCTGGGCAGGACGGCCACCCCGGGCCGCCAGGACCCGGCAGGGGCGAGGGAGGGGAGGCGAGGGGCACCCGGCGGCGCTGCAGCTGCGGACGCCTCTGCAGAATCAATGGCGTCCAAAGGAAGACACAAACCCCTCATTCATCGGCATGCAAATCAGGAAGAGTCTGCGGTGCTGAGGGGCAGAGAAGTTGCCACAATGCACGGGGAGGAGCCGCGGCCTTTTGAAGGGCTCAGATGTAAATAAAACATAGGGCCGACCGGCACTGGCTCAGCTCGGGGCCCTGACTGGTTCAGGCTAGATCACTTATCGGGGGAGATGCCAGTTTCGTCCATTTTGGTATCAGTTTGGCCACATCAGCAGAGGCACATCCCCGCAGACCTCGGCTCGCCATTACCTGGGTGACAGGGCGAGTGAGGCACCAGGCTGTATTTTCGAGCAGCAAGAGCTCTGCTGGAGCAGATGCACAACATGCCTCAGGTGTAGGGTTGCAAGAGCTCTGCCAAGATCCAGTAGCTCATAGCTACTCAGGAGCCCATTACAAATATCATCTCATTTGAAGCAATACTAATACTCTACCAGAACGGGGTCCAGGAAAATTTAATTCTTGTTCAAACAGATTTTGCTGCAGCAGTAACATCTGTCTTACATCTGTGCTCAAACAATAAACTGGAATAATCCCAGTTTAGGCTGGCATAGGACACTGCAGAGCCTACTGCACAGTTTAACCCAGCTTTATTTTTAAAAATTCAATGAAAAGTAGTAATTTCTATGCATAGACAAGGCCTTAAGCCAAGGTTAAACCTCCTCCCCCTACACTTCTTATCTGTGCTTGACAGTGCCTGGCATTTCTGACAGCCTCAGGCCTGAAAGATGATGCTACTTGCCCAGCTGGCTGAGCCTTGTGAACATACTGGGAACCAGGGAGGGGAGAAGGAGGCTCTTCAGCAAGTAGGCTGGGAGCTGGAGAAGAAAATTGTCAGGAAAGGACTGATGAGATGAGGAGCCACGAGAACTACTAGTGTCAAGGGAGAAAGCAAGTTTTATAAGGAGGCCAAGAGCATGTGTCCACAGGAAAAGCTAAGGGAAGACAATCAAGACAGTGGCACAGGATAACAGTGGCAGCAGGGAGATCAAGGGAACCTGCACGGCACAGACTGCAATGGACTTAAGGGAGGGAAACCAAGGAAGAGGAACAAAACCAAGGGCAGGAGGAAGTAGGAGTTGGAAGAAGAGACACAAGCCTGTAGCAACCACATTGCCCTTCAGCTGTTAATGGGTAGCCAACTGTCCTCATCCCCTTTGAGTGATAACTGCTTCCAACTTTGTAGCCTAAGGCTAAAGTTTGTCTCCCATGCTGGTCTCCAAGGTAAAGATCAACAAGCACAGCCTCCAACAGAGCTGTGTGAGAGTCCCTAAAAATATCACACATTAACCAAATGTAGCTAACCAGCAACTGTCAGAGATACAAGTCTATTCAACACATTATTACAGTCTTAGACTTAGTCTTTACATAGGACAGGGAAATCATCCTAGCCGGGACAAGGAACAGTATAGTTTTAAACTTACCAGTATGTGAGAACTACACTTTTTGTCTAGTTTTCACACATGCAAGCAGATAATTTCTGACCTTCTTTCAGCCGTATCAGAAGCTACATAAGAGAAAGTGGATGACCAAACTTAAGTTTCAGCAAGTAAGCACATACTAGTTTGAAATACTGTGGGTTATTTGAGAACAATACCCGACTTGAATAAATGTGTCATTTGCCCAGGGCATTCTTCCCTAAACATTTAAGTTCCCTTCAACACCAAGTAGCCTGGCATTGCACTCAAAAATGCCTTGGAAGACACTTTAGAGGAACAAGCAGTACTGGGATTTTGACTTGCTTGGTTTTCTTTTTTAATGAGTGATACATTTTTGCAGTTATATATTGAGACTGCTTGTGTAATATTATCTGACTGAATAAATGACTGCAAAGTACCACATTCTTGGCATGCTGAAAAAAGAAGTTCATTGCTCTGCCACTCTCCCCAGGACCGAATGTGAAGCAATTCCAAATGCTCTGTTGCAATTGCATGGATGCTGAAGTTACTGCCAACAGATGATTGAAAGCATCTAACTACATTTAAGATGTGATGTGCTAATAGACACACATTACACGTAGGCAGAGAGTGGGTCTGGAAGGAAACAGAGGAGCCCAGGGCAAGAGAAATACTTTCATCAAATTGATCATTTTCTGTGGAGATGACTTTGCCAAAGAGGAGAAGAATGATAATACGATGAGAAAATAATTCCTTGTGAAGCACACACAGAAATACAGTGTCAACCTTAATGCTATTTCAGGCCTATTGTGAGTAAGTACAGGACAGGCCTGCTGTGAAAATAAGGGTGTACACAGCCACACTGATGAAGAAGAGGCATGGTAGACCACAGGGTCAATAACCACTCTTTGAGGCTGGTTCTTACAATTCCCAGAGCCAAGAACCTTAAAACTGAACAGATGCTTTGCAGGGGCTTCGCCAGTCCTGAAAGCCTCCCTGGATGAGCCAAATTCCAAGAGACATTCCCCAGCTGCAGTCCCACATGCTGAAGAGCATGAAAGGAATGAATGCCTTACTATGCTCCCCACAAACCCTAACAACAGGGAGGTCAGAGGGAACATCAGACCGATTTTGACATTAACAGGCTTTGTGTCATGTTAAAAAGGTCCTTTTGCTTCAGTCCCAATAACTCATTTATATTTTAGGGCACTTGCCATACAGCCTATGTTAGAACAACCAGCTACAAAACAGCATAGTAGCTAATGTAGATCCACACAGCTTTCGTTCTATGCAGATGTACCTGAAGATATTAGCAGCTCTCTGTCACCACATTTCTTACTGTACTCCTGTTGTTTGGTTTCTACCTGTTTCCCCGAGTCAAATGAGTAGGCAACAAGGAATCTTTAGAGACATTTCTCTTCCTTGTCTTCCTCCACAGAGAGGGTAAGATCAAGCTGATTTATTAGTCCTTGGGTGGGGGGTGTCTCAAACATGACAATGCCGGGAAAGCTATGGTGTCCGCACCCTATATGTATGGGAGACTGAAATACAGAACATTTTGATGGGAAAGTTTTCCTCCAAAATTCCAGGCCAGCCTGAAGTTCAAGTGCACTGCCTCAGTAAACCTGACACAAAGCCTACACCCCAGTGCTCAGAGGCTCTCTAATCTTCCTAAAAACCTCCCAAAATTCAGAAAGGAGGAGTCACAAGCTAAGATCCATACTTCAGGCCTGATTCTACTGGCCATGGACAGTCCTACGTACACTCTTCCTCCAATTCGCCACTGTGCTCACCTCCACTGGGGACCCAGGACAGGAAAGTATAATGGCCATGGCTTACTCGAGTCAAAATTAATCCTGGAATACAGGATTTTTCCCATCCCAGAACCCCACAGAGTTAAAGGTTACCCATAATTCATGCACGCCATTCTAGGAGTTAAATAGCAGTTTGCAAGGATAGAGGGTAGAATGATGCAGAAGACATGCAGAGGTGAGAGGAGGGCTTCAAAACTCCTGAACATGACAGCGATTAGTAGGATCACTGCAAAAACTTAAATCTGGGAATAAAACTACAAAGCCTGTGAAAAGCCAGACACTGACAGAAGACAACCTATCTCTGCATTCCTTTCCTAAGAGGTAATCCTGCAAGTGTCACAGCAGTTGGCATTCCTTCAGCCCTCCCGAAATCCAGTCAAACACCTATCATATCTCACATGCTCCACTTGCTAAAATCCAGATTCAGCTACTCAATCCTTCAGCAAGTATTCACTGCCTAAAAATAGTTGGATGGGGGGGAATCATAAAAATGAGTTTTAGAACTGTATCCNAAAATAAGTTAAACATGGCACGTTGTGTTTGTGGTTACTTATGTATGTGCTATGATTCAGTCTTTAGTTTTTATGGACTGTTCTGTAGCAACACAAATACACTAGAGGCTGGAGCTAAACAACTCCACAGCTGGATTTGTTCCAAGTGACTCAATGTGCTCTTAAAATATTTCTGTGATTACTGAAGGATCTTAGAACAAG